>JAAOOA010000087.1:600000-803112 GCA_012861695.1 Trematomus loennbergii
GCGTTCACTCTGCAGGTCGTTGCTTAAAGACCCTCTGCTTGTAATGAATGAACAACGATGGCTTCGTACAGAAAGGACTCTGATAGTAGAGAATGAAAGTCAGGGGTAATAACACAGTATACTTTATTTGAAAGACAAATTAATACATAAAAACATATTCAAGATAAGTAAATGAGGCGTGTGGCGCAGTGGCTAATGCTCGGATCAGGGGGGCAAAGCTGGGGAACAATAGTCTTGCAAGGGGGGGAAGAAAGGAGAAGAAGGGGAAGAAGGGGGAAAAAAAGAGGGGAAAAGAGAAAAAGAGAAAAGAGAGGAAACGATTCTCCTGCTCCCAATTCTCCTCATGTAGCATTTAAAAGTGTTTTATATACAGTAGTGTTTCAAAAAAGTATGTATTTGTTTATTTCTTGCGGCGTAAAAAACTCCACAAGATTGCAGGATTGAATCCCAACTCTGTCAGTATTGAAGTGTATAATATATAGAACATGAGAGGAATAAAAGTGCTTGTGTTGCATATCTTCATTAGACTGATAAGACTTGTGTTATACAGTTAACTATTAATACGTTTCTATTCAATATTAAGTACAACTTATTTACTTCTTTCAAGTTTATTAAATACTTTTTTTAAATCAGGGATAGTTTTTAAGTCACCAATATGGACTTTTATTGAAGCTCATTGTTTGTGTGCTGTGATAAATAATTAAAATATAACCATTACATTAATATCAACTAAGGTATAGGTTTTATAATTATTTTTGTTTTTGGCTTTCGAACAGGTGAACGAAAAACTATAGAAATTCTAAACATAGCACTCCACTACAATTATTGGACAGACACTAGGTATACTTGAAAAAGCCAACCTTTATTTTAAATTAGTTAAACATAATAACATTTAAAACAGTAGTAAAACGGTACAACAAAATAATGATAATAACACTCGTAAATAGAAGATAAACATTATTATATACAATTTATACATAAGATATATACACACACATAACTATAAAACTGTAAACCAAACTATATACATAATTAAGTGTCAATGCCTATGGGGGCGGATATACTTTTCACTTTTTCTTTTTCATGTCCTTCAGCCACTGCTCCTTTGGCAAAGCCTCAACCAAGGGGTAAACAACTCCTTGTACTGGCTGTGTCCAGTTTCCGCTGTGCGAAATGTCCCACTTTTTGCACGTGTTGTGCACAACCTTGCGGGTCAGCTTTCGGGTGGCTGGAGCAGGAATAGGAGCAGGAAGAACAGAGGAGAAGCTGGCATTCAGAGCCTGTGGAGCAGCGACCTGGACCGGCACCTGTGAGGTCACTGGATAAAAAATCCAGGAGCAATGGCCCAAAGGTGAAGCAGGGAAGAGCTGTCGCTGCCGCACCATCTGAGGGCCAGTGGAAGCTGGGGTGGAGCAGGGAATAGCTGCCGCACCATCTGAGGGCCAGAGGGAAGCTGGGGTGGAGCAGGGAATAGCTGCCGCACCATCTGAAGGCCAGAGGGTGGAGCAGGGAATAGCTGCCGCACCATCTGAGGGCCAGAGGGAAGCTGGGGTGGAGCAGGAATAGCTGCCGCACCATCTGAGGGCCAGAGGATGGAGCAGGGAATAGCTGCAGCTGGGGACGCAGCTTTACAGTTACCGGTGTTGCTGTTGTGGGCGAGGCCTTCCTCTTTAGCTTTGCCTGGCCAACGGTGCTACTTGGAAGGATGTAATGGTAAGCAACACCTGGCTGGGGGGCTGCTGATTGGGGGCGAACATTGGCAGGGGGAAGAGGGTCAGATGCCACAGACAGGCGGCTAGGCAAAACCAGCCCCTGCAACACCACTGCATGGTCTTCCCTTTTCACCCTCTTATTGTGCCACTGCACTAGGGTGGTGTGGCTCACGTCCACCAGTTGCAGGGTGGTCTGCTGCATAACTGTCCCATTGGACAGAATGCGGCGCCTGATTTTCCTGTAGTCCTCCAGGATGAGATCCCATCTTGACACTGTGCCAGTCCCCTCTTCCTGGGACTACGGTGGATTACACAGAGCCTGACAAAGATTGCCTCAATCAGGCGGCAGCAATCTGGCCACTGTGCAAGTGGGGCAGTGGGGTGAGAGCATGCCTCTTCAAACTCTCCACCCCTGGAGTGAACTCCTGCTTCTTTTTAGGAGACCTGAACCGCCCTGTGTGCAGCCTGCTCTGATGTCTGGCAGCAGAAACCACCCTTTGCTTGTCATAGTCCAGCAGGTTCAGCCACAGAGCAACAATGTTGCTAACCTGAGGGAGGGAGAACACAGCACATAAGACAAGAATATCTCAAATTGTGAACTTGTATATGCACAGAGGAAAGCAGCTTGACTGTTCATGATCCTGACCTGCTGGTTTGTTAGGACCATAGTCAGCTGGTTCCTGAGCTCCACCAGACACTCTGCCAAGCTGTCCACTCTGTCCATGCCAGAGTCATCCACAGCCTGCAAAAATATAGAAAAGAGAAAAATAATGTGAGGACAGCGAAAAAGGACAACCACATACAACAACAGCTAAAACACATAATTGCATATTGATTTATATACCCCAGACTCATCAGGAGGCGCAGAATCAAGTGCTGAAGAGACACCTGGCTGAGGCATGGAGGCTGGAGCCCGGGAGGAGGCAGAAGGTCGAGTGGAGGCAGCGGACAGGGAGGGCAGAGAGGGAGCAACAGTTAGAGAGGAGGCACAATGGTGCAAGGAGTCAGCAGCTTGCTCGGACGCAGCAGCCAGGGAGGAGGAAGCCGCTGTGGAGGAGGAAGCAACCTGAGGAGGAAGCAGCTGTGGAGGAGGAAGCAGCTGTGGAGGAGGAAGCAGCTGTGGAGGAGGAAGCAGCTGTGGAGGAGGAAGCAGCTGTGGAGGAGGAAGCAACCTGGGAGGAGGAAGCAGGCTGGGAGGAGGAAGCAGGCTGGGAGGAGGAAGCAGCTGTGGAGGAGGAAGCAGGCTGGAGGAGGAAGCAGGCTGGGAGGAAAGCAACCTGGGAGGAGGAAGCAGGCTGGGAGGAGGAAGCAGGCTGGGAGGAGGAAGCAACCTGGAGGAGGAAGCAGGCTGGGAGGAGGAAGCAGGCTGGGAGGAGGAAGCAGCTGTGGAGGAGGAAGCAGGCTGGGAGGAGGAAGCAGGCTGGGAGGAGGAAGCAACCTGGGAGGAGGAAGCAGGCTGGGAGGAGGAAGCAGCTGGGAGGAGGAAGCAACCTGGGAGGAGGAAGCAGCTGTGGAGGAGGAAGCAACCTGGGAGGAGGAAGCAGGCTGGGAGGAGGAAGCAGGCTGGGAGGAGGAAGCAGCTGTGGAGGAGGAAGCAACCTGGGAGGAGGAAGCAGCTGTGGAGGAGGAAGCAGGCTGGGAGGAGGAAGCAGGTGGGAGGAGGAAGCAACCTGGGAGGAGGAAGCAGGCTGGAGGAGGAAGCAACCTGGGAGGAGGAAGCAGCTGTGGAGGAGGAAGCAGCTGTGGAGGAGGAAGCAACCTGGGAGGAGGAAGCAGGCTGGGAGGAGGAAGCAGGCTGGGAGGAGGAAGCAGCTGTGGAGGAGGAAGCAGGCTGGGAGGAGGAAGCAACCTGGGAGGAGGAAGCAGCCTGGGAGGAGGAAGCAGGCTGGGAGGGGAAGCAGGCTGGGAGGAGGAAGCAACCTGGGAGGAGGAAGCAACCTGGGAGGAGGAAGCAGCCTGGGAGGAGGAAGCAGGCTGGGAGGAGGAAGCAGCCTGGGAGGAGGAAGCAGGCTGGGAGGAGGAAGCAGGCTGGGAGGAGGAGAGTGTTGCAGAGGACAAGGCAAGGAGGAGATGGAGATCCCTGGGTCATCAAGGAGGAAGATTGGGACTGTGGGCTCCTCAAAGCCCATCTTCCTCTTCTTCCTCACCTTCATCCACATCCTCCAACATGTTCTCTCTCTTCGGAATCAGGGATGATTGGAAGAGGCCGTCCAGTCTGACTGAGTAAGTAGTCAATACCAAGCAGCTCTCCTGTTAAAAATCATCATATGGCAATGATAGTTGTTTAACTTAGTACATTCACAGAAACCTTAAACCAAAGTGTAATGAAGCCAGATATCAATTATACATGCCAGTGTATTTGGCAGGCGGCCTGAAGGTCGGCACAAATGCTCGACCAAACACCTTGAGGCTGTTGGTGTTGACACAGTGAGCCACATGCCCAGCATATGTCAGCAGTGATGCCTGCTTGCTGGTCACCGCAGCAGCCCCTCTATCCTGGTTCCACCTGTTCAGGCCTTCCAGGAGGTACAATTGAAATTCAGTGCATTTGCACTGGTTCCTGGGAACAAATACAAATATTTTGCCATTGAAAAATGTTTTCTTTTTCAAACTGAACACTTATGTCAAAGAAAAACATTCACATAATTGAACCAACCTGGAATAAACCTGTTTAGGTGGAGATGAAATGACTCCAGCGATGTAGACCTCGTGCACAGCGGTACTTTATAAGCAGGATGCCACTCTTTGTGGTGGTTCCTGTCACGGTGTACAGCTGCACACCTGGCACATCCTGGATGCACTTCACGTGGTGTCTCTGCACACGCCAAATGTGCTCCATGCGCACCTGTTCCAGCAGCGGCACCCCCATAAGGTCTCTCCCATTATTCCCCCCAGTTTCTCCAGCAGCTGCTCATTGAGGGTGAGAGTGGCCACTTCCCCGCGCGTCCTCCTGCGGCAGTACAGGCTCAGCTCCTTTTACTGATCTTCTCGTCCACCATCTGATCAGTAAGACCTGGCACACCCTCCTGCACGAGTAGCGCCTCTTTGCCTGCCGCAACAGAGTGAGGTCCCTTGCGTCCCACTCAAAGATGCATGCAGACAGGCAGCCCATGAAGGTGGGGTAAAGGGGATGAGCGTCAGTGGTGCAGCCAACAGCCAACCTCCTCATGAAATGCCAGATGTCCAGCCGAATGTGGAGATCTGGCCAATCACTGAACCTGCTGTGCAGCATGCTTGTCCCGTCACTCACACAGCAGCCACAGTCAACATACAGCAGCACTGGGGGTGGAACAGCTGCCTGGCGATACCGCTCCATCACACCAGAGGCCATCGTGTCCAGTCCAGGCCCCTCCTGTACTGTGAGGACACTTGTCACAATCTGGCCGTCCTCATTACCAATAGAGGTCACCCAGAGAGCTGTCCCCTTGGCGTGGCCAGCCAGCTTCTTTGTGATCTGGAATGTGACAACAGCGATGTTTTAAGTTAAAGCAGTAAATGTATGTAGATCGATTACACTGAACACATGTACATAGAAACAATATTTGTAATGTTTATCACTGCGGAAAAAGATGATTGTGTATAGAAGAGTATAACATACATGGAAATTGAATACACAGTCACATTCAACCCGGTTCATCACGGCAAGACGTGAACATGTGACGATCTACCATGCTGGGAGACGTGAATATGTCACGGTTTCGTCCCTTCAAACGTGACAGTTACACGGTATTGTTAACATGGCCCAACCAGTGGAGAAATACCCGGAAGTGCCTAGCAAATGGGCCGCGCCTATTGGTCGGTTTTTATTGTCAAAATTAGATGTTTTTAATTTATTTTGTAATCGTCACACTCAATTTCGCCAATGTTCTTGTTGCCCTAGCTGGTCGACACCTCTTTTAGCAGAAACAAAGGCTACATTAATGTATTAAATCGATGTTAATCCATGTGTGTGGAGGTGAGGATGTGGAATTAACGGACGTGACGTTGTGTGATTGCGTTGCCAGGCAACGCAATTTACAAACTCTTCAACTACAACTCGAATTATATTTTAAAACATTTTAAAATGCCTCACGAAGGCCTCACGAAATACTTTAATGTAAATTAAAATGTAAATGTGAAGGAATGTGTGTAATGTGGTGAATGACATTATTCACCCACGGATCTATGGATTGGGGGTATTGTTCCGCACGGACATTTTATTTAACCGGACTCCTGTTCATGTGAAATCCGAAAACATTTAAAAAAAAAATATACTTTATTCCGGTTTGCTTGCTTTTCTCTTTGGAGGTCATCACATAACGGCATTGTAATACACGGTTCGGCTGCATTAAATATGACATATCTGCCGTAGTTCTGTATTTATAGAGCCCTGATGAGAAGACTTCTGGACAAACAGGAAGCACTGCCGCCAAAACTGAAAACGTGACGTGGATCATAAATATATCAGCAACTAAACAACATCTTACATTTCTTTTCACGCAATACGTCTCCTTGCAGTATCAATACTAATTCGGTTGACTTTTATATTTGATCCAATTGGTAGATAGGTTATATTTACACCATAACGGTGCACAGCTGATAGAAAGGGACACCTACTGGTTAAAGCACGTTATTGCATTTTATTATTTTATTATTTTTCACAAAAATGAAACCATCAATAGCAAAAACAGAATTAACTGTCATTAGTAAACCACTCAAATAAAAAAAATCATAAGTGGTTTTGTTTTACATATATTTTAAGGATAATAATAGCAATGTAACACTGTCTATGACACTTACTGGATAACACTGATTTGAAAAACATACAGAAAAAACTAATTCACTGCCCTTAATAAAGTATTTAAATATACATTTCAGGTGTGCTGTTTTGTTTAGATCATTAACATCTGGAGCTCTTTTAATGTCCTTTTTGATTATTGTTACACCAGGTCTTGTCAAAACCTTTATTCCATATTCAATATCCATTACTAAACAAAACAGCAATTCTACTCCACTACAATTCAGAGGTTAACCTGGTATTTTTACTCCACTACATTTATTTTAGTTACTTTGCAGATTCTGATTAATGATGTGAAATATAAACAACCCTTAAATCAGGCTTTAGTTACACCTGAGTAAAATTCAGGGAAAGGTGATTGTCAAGTGCCAACAATAAGGAGAGATATTTGATAGTTGCTGCTTGAGAAGACTAAACATTTATCTGCAGATCCCTATAAAGTATATTCATTACTCGTTATTCTCTACTAATAGTTAATTAAAGACTGTATATAATGGCTATTTTGCATATCCCTTTCAAGATTTCAAGATTTTCTAAGGTTCATTGACATATACACAACTAATTCAATAACGTGCTTTAACCACTAGGTGTTGCACACAAGGTACACACAGCCATAATAACTTTGTATTACGAGTGTAGGACACTTGTGTATGTATAACATCTGAAGATGTGTAGTTTTATTCATGTTTTCACATAATTGTACAGGATATTGCTATATTATTTCACATGTTTTACTTCTAATATCTGATTTGTAAAACATCACAGACAGAAAGGTATATCCGTCATTTAACAGTAAGCTATTGCAATTCTGAATCCATAGATGTGTCTCCCATCACCCAAATCCCCTGACTATTCTCTCAACTCAGTATTTACATTCTTATATTCAAAGAAAATCAGTAATATCTTTAAAAACGACAAGTCCTTTTATATCAGCTGTCCACCGTTATGGTGTAAATATAACCTATCTACCAATTGGATCAAATATAAAAGTCAACCGAATTAGTATTGATACTGCAAGGAGACGTATTGTGTGAAAAGAAATGTAAGATGTTTAATTGCTGATATATTTATGATCCACGTCACGTTTTCAGTTTTGGCGGCAGTGCTTCCTGTTTGTCCAGAAGTCTTCTCATCAGGGCTCTATAAATACAGAACTACGGCAGATATGTCATATTTAATGCAGCCAAACCGTGTATTACAATGCCGTTATGTGATGACCTCCAAAGAGAAAAGCAAGCAAACTCGGAATAAAGTATTTTTTTTTTTAAATGTTTTCGGATTTCACATGAACAGGAGTCCGGTTAACTAAAATGTCCGTGCGCAACAATACCCCCAACCCATAGATCCGTGGGTGAATAATGTCATTCACCACATTACACACATTCCTTCACATTTACATTTTAATTTACATTAAAGTATTTCGTGAGGCCTTCGTGAGGCATTTTAAAATGTTTTAAAATATAATTCGGGTTGTAGTTGAAGAGTTTGTAAATTGCGTTGCCTGGCAACGCAATCCACAACGTCACGTCCGTTAATTCCACATCCTCACCTCCACACACATGGATTAACATCGATTTAATACATTAATGTAGCCTTTGTTTCTGCTAAAAGAGGTGTCGACCAGCTAGGGCAACAAGAACATTGGCGAAATCGAGTGTGACGATTACAAAATAAATTAAAAACATCTAATTTTGACAATAAAAACCGACCAATAGGCGCGGCCCATTTGCTAGGCACTTCCGGGTATTTCTCCACTGGTTGGGCCATGTTAACAATACCGTGTAACTGTCACGTTTGAAGGGACGAAACCGTGACATATTCACGTCTCCCAGCATGGTAGATCGTCACATGTTCACGTCTTGCCGTGATACCGGGTTGGTAAAAAACACTACAAAATAGGTAAATCCATCTTAAACTGAAGGATGTTACTATATATTGGGTGCCAAATGGGACATGTTGATTAATGTTTGATATAGTGATTAACAATTAGTCAATAGACAGAAAATAATCGATTATGATCTTGATAATGAATAGTTTCAGTCATTTACTATTTCACTTCGGCTTGACACAGTGACAGATGTGTTCTACTTATGTAAGACATGCAATGTGTTGAAGAGTGGATGAAAATATTCAAATGTTAAGATCTCAGACATACTGCTGGTTTTGATGCCCTCCAAAGTCTGTCCTCTGAGTGCTTCCACTTCGTGCACTTCCTTCAGAAGGAACATGATGTGCTGCGACATCTCTTTCACCAGGATGCTCTGCTCCTCCTCCAAACGTTTGACCAGCATTACCTGGTCAAAGACAGACCTCTTCAACCTGAAGGTGTTGCCTTTAGGTTGAGGAAAGGAATGGAGTAGTGGACAAGGAATATTTATTCATATATTAGATTATTACAGAATGATTTTCATTTCTGAGACACAAATCTTTGTAGCGATAGCATTGGTTCTCTATAATGTAAACAAATAACAAATATTATATATTTGCAGGTATCACCATTGCTTTTTCTGCCCCACGATAAACTGTCATATTTTGGTATAGACTAAAAAAACAACAAGCCAAACTAGCAATTATCCTGCCATGTTCATGCCTCTCCCATGGTAGGATGTAGCCCTCTGTCAGACTGCAACTCCTCATCAATCTGTTCTTCCTGCACTCCGGTGTTGTATTGCACAACTTTTTCGCGAAGCTTCTTCTTCAGCTCTCTCATTCTCTTCCTCTTTCTTTGCCTTGCCTGGTTGCTGTCTGCAAAGTGAAACGGAAACAAAACTGTGTCATGGTGCCAGAATGTTTTTGTTGTTTTTGAAAGGTAATTTCAATACGTTTGACAACAAACCATGCTGACGATACAGATCTTGCTTCTTGCGCAAAAGACTGACGGTGATGTTCTCAATATCCACCCTCAGTCCTTCAGTACACCCTGGGGCGTAGACTCTCTCTAAATAGTGCAACAAAACAATTGGAGAAGAGATACAATCAGTGACAGTCTCAGTTTCAACATATAGCCAACTTATATTGTGTGTCTAAACTTACAGTGATTAACAGATGTATATATGGAAAACCTGTGGTATGTCTTACCTGTGACCGCCCATTGCCTGACATCATACACCCACTGCTGTATGGTCTCCTGATCAAGGTTGTGCTCCTTTTTGAAGTCGCTGAAGCTGGCAGCTTCCACCTTTGCCCTCTCTGTGATCTTTACAAAAAAAAGAAAATGTCAGAGCAAAAGCGCCATGCAACACCATAATGCAAAGAACACCAGTTTTCAGTACAAGACCTTCAGAAGAACAGTTGAAACATTACATGACACCATCTGACTTGCAAGAGGAAGTGTGGATAAGGGAGAACATAATGTATATAGCTGTGAGGTTACATTGCAGACACCCTAAATATGTAATGTCAGATGAGAAGACAATTGTAATTTGCCCTTACTTTGACATATCTGTGGGCTAAAACTTGATGAAGGTTGTCCCTCTTCCTTCTGTTCCAACCCATGGCCTGTTGAGTGAGCATGTTCACTCTTCCTAAAAAAGACAAAATATATCCACAAACAAAAAGTAAGTGTTCACATCAAAAAGGCAATACTGAGTGAGAAACATGATAGACATGACTAAACCCAATCGTTAAAAGGTTGTTGAACTGGTAATTACAGTAAAGTAATACACCAATAATGTTTTTAAGGAGGGAACTCTCTGTAAAATACTTATCAGGGTTGCCTTATCACAGTGTGTAGTATTAGTGTGGTGTTAATACCAACCTGCTTTTGTCATGTATTTTGTGACCAGAGCTGCCCTGGAGAGAAAGCTGTTCACCTATAATGAATGTTACAATTAATGTTCGCTCACCATTACATAACAATATTACCTACACATCATAGATCTTGAACTGGGTGGTTTAAGAGAAAACTTGTGTACTGACTTCCTACAATATGCATCCATTTAGTGTTGCTGAACATATGAACTGCCTATCTTTCATTTGAACTCAGACATAAAGGATATGCTTTAAACTAATCAACAGGCTTGTCACTGAGATGACACATACATATTTGTACTGCTTTCTATTAAGACCTTGTATCCATACAGTTACAATAATGCCATTAATAACATACCTGCTCTACTTCCTCTCCCACTGTGTTTCCTGCTCCGTCCTGACTTCTGCCACCCCATCTCACCTGCAACACAGCGCAAGTAGTGTTTTTGATATCCAATAAGGCATGCCATGCACAACATTTAAAAATCCTTTGTATTAAAGATGTTATGTACCTCGCATTTTGCTGTATGGGCTTTAGCATGCATCACGCTAAGAAATGGCCTCATTTCTGTCAACGGCAGAAGCTCTGGTAATCCCTCGGCTATTTTGTTAAGGTATGGCCAGTACCTAAGAAGCAGGAGCAGCATTTTGTGACTGAGTGTTACAAAGATACACTTTTAATTGACATGACAACAATATCAATATCATCTAAAATGACTGCTGAGGCATAGGCCATTTTAAACATTGTTGTGGATGTGCAATATGACAGTGAGGATTACCTGCATGTTACATCCATACAGAAGAAGTCAACATTTGCCTTCTTGGACATCTCTTTTTGGAGAAACATTGGGTAAGCGTATATTTCTCCACGGAAGTGGTTCAGTCCTCGTAAGAGAAACCCATGTCTGATTAATCAGAAGAAAATCTAGTTGTTAATAATAAACTGACACAGCAAGGCCTGGCTTAAGCACTCATCTCTGTCATCTAGGTGGCTATAACAAAAACTAACACTTGGATGCTACAAATGATGGATAAATTCCGCTCCACAATCAAAAGTGTTTAATGCTTCCAATTCTTACAAAGACTTAGACTTGGATTGCTATTAAAACTGAAATAATGAGACCAGACTCAAGAAGCAAACACATATACACACACAGACACACTTACAAATACATACCTGCAAACTGCCACTTGAATGCCCTCCTCGTCTATCTGGGCACCAGACTTTTTTGACATCTCTCTGCCAGCGGTGAATTTGGCAGTACCACAGACGGCACTGTCATTTCCCTATAAAGTCAGTTTATTACACACAAGTTTTGACATATATAAAAAAGAACACCACAGGTGTAACTGCAACTATCATAAGAAAAAAAACGTACACTTTTCATGTTGCTTCTGACAAGGTCAACAAATGTTGCGACTTCCTCGTCCTTGGCCAGGAACAAGCCCTCATAGATTGGCGGCTCCTCAGTCCTGTCCATGATAAGTTAACATACAAGTCAATAATAAAAATCACAAAGCACTACATTACTATGATTTGTTTTAATGTCTGTTATGGCTACTCAAAGACAACCCCAAGGGCTACTATTTGTATTAGCGGTGTGTTCTTTATCATTTTCATTAATACCTATACCTACCCTTTTGACTTGGAAAACCGGCTTGCGGTTTCCATCACAGCAGACAGCCAACATGTCTGGAGAACATGCTGGACAAACAAAGTGATGGACCTGGCACATATCCTCTTGTTTGTACTGACAGAAGCAAAACTCGAAGAAGCTTCGCTGAAATGTATCAGCACAGATACTACCTGTCTGTATATTGATTTAAAAAAAGTGGATTAGTAATTGTTTTGAAAGCAATGACAACAATTAATGATATGGTATACAGTAATATTATATTGTTTTTGGTATGTTTCCGTGTGATTCAGGCAGATTTACCCGTCCAGCTTGAACAGATCTGTGCTCCAACATTTTCAGAAATGCCTGCCTGGACATGGCTGGTGCTGTCACCTTCATGTGCTCGAATGAGGTGAACACATCATATTTGTAAAGCGTCTGGCAGCTGGTGCTAGCTGGCCAGTACCGATACAAAAGCAGGTCTTTAACCTCAGGAGTCCATTCTGCAGAGCAGGATGGACAGGATTTCCGAGGCAAGCAGACATTGTATCGTCCTGTGAACAAATGGACAAAGTAAAGGTATTTCGGTAATCAAACTGTGAGTTTGCCTTAACATATTGTATTTTATACATAGATGTGCATATATGATATATTAGCTATTTCACATGGCATTTGGGTGTTGTCTGAAAATGACCAGGTGATAAAAATCTTTGCGTTGCACAAAGTGGTAAAACTCTGCCGTACAATACTACTTGTACAAAAAGAAGGGCTTTCAGAACAACATACCGTTGATGGTGACCACAGAAATATGCTTCCAAGGAGTAACTGTGACGTCATCAGAGCATTCACAGATTGACCTTGGAGTAGGAACAGGCAGTTGACATACTGCAATATAGAAAATAAGTTAGGAAGGGTGTATTTACAGTTTTTCCTTAATTCTCCAGATTATCAAGATATTCAATAACATTTGGCATCATTTCTACATATCTTGCAGCGCTAGTCAAAACCAATCATACTTTTTTCAATCAGCTATGTACACTTCCCATTCGCACTTAATTTTGGGAACTACACTATAATGGGACATTGTAATGTAATGTTAATCTTTACATACTTTGTTCACAAAACTGAGGCTGGCCATTTTCATCCACCACCACAGCAGTTGTAGGGGGAATGGGCTCCAGAAATCCATTGAACACAGCCTCTCTGTCATGGAAGATATTCCTCTTGTGGGCTTCCATGTCACAGGTTGCACAGAGGGACTCCATGTCCAGTGGAACACAGTCCAGGCACCTAATAGCCGCTTCTTCTGCACAGCATCTGTGGCACTTCTGAATGGCTATTCTCTCAGCTGAGAGTTTTGCATTAAAAAGCATTGGCCTAGCCGTTTTCATTCTCACATCTGTGAGAAGCTGCCTTTGTGCCCAGGCAGAAACCGTTCCGTCTGTTGCCTCCGGAACCTGGACTGCAGTTAGGGTGTCCCTTAACTCTTGGAGATGTGTTTCTAAAAAATAAAACAGCTGTTAAGCCACCCTAAAATTGGTATGATGGATATTAAGGTAGTATACTGAACCACTTTTGAGTTGGAAAAATATATGCGGACTAATAATAGCAACATGCTATGAATCATTATATGCATCCAAAGCAATATTAGCAAGTGATACTTATACCAAATATGCATTCACTTGTCATGAAACAGTCAATACTCAATACTTTATTATGATTAACTAGATGAGTATAAAAATGGAAAAATTGGGAAAAACTGTAGTGCCAGTCAACTGCTGTTATAACCAATATACTCACCAAGACTACCAAACTCTTGATGTTCTAGCTGAAGGCCTTCCTCATGCACAGGATCGTCTCTTCTGGCTTGTGAAGCTGCAGAGACAGTCATTTTTGCTTAACCCTTCAATCAATCTAAAATTACACCAATTAATTGTAATATGAAAATGCTCTGTAAGGACTGCAGGTAATGAAACTAAGAACATATTACCACAGCATCACAATGACAATTTACATTTGCCATACTTTTATCCAAATCGAGGTACACATTTTCAAAAATACAACACAAGCAAGGATTATCAGTCACAGGCTCTTAAAATATCTTGATTTAATTTGAAAATGTTTTAAACATTGCAACAGATTTGTCAAGAGGTATCTTTAAATTACATAATTTCATACTGTGTACACCAAAATAACTTTGTTATGAATTAACTTTATTCTTAGACTTAGAAATCATGATATAGTAAAGAACAAACCTGATGCGGAACGTTGTGTTTCCCGTTGTCTCTCACGTCTGCGTGTGACCACTGGATTAGAAAGAGGTCTCTTCCTGCTTGTTCTTTTCTTTTCCGGAGGGATGGCAGGGGTTTCAGTGGCCATGGCAGCCTATATTTTTTCAGAGGTTGAGATCAACAACAAAGTTGTAATACAACATAAGACAGCAGCACTTATATTTTAGCAATTATTTAACGGTTGCATATAAAGGTCTAACTGACCCTTTATATTACATCAATAAAACGCAATAGCAATGATTATATTACAGACTTGGGTATTTGCTTATCATGAAAAGCCTCACCCTGGCCTCGTGGAGATGAGCCTCGCTAATCAATGCTGCCATGTGCATCGTGGCCTCATTGGGATCCTCAAAGACCCTCACTTCAGGGTTGAGGGACATGGCATACAAATAATACAAACAATACAGACACAATATACAAACAATACAAAATACACAAAATGAAGAGAGTGAGAGAAAGACAGGAGAGTGAGAGTGATTAAAGAGAAAGTGAGAGAGTGATAGAAAGAGAGACAGTGAGAGAGAGAGTGGCTCTTAAAAGTGCCGTTGGTTTTATATGTGTGTGTGTGTGGATGTGTGTGTTGGTGATAGTAAGCGTTGTAATGAAGCTGTAAAACAGGAAAAATAAAAACATGATTAGGATTATTTAGAATAACAGTAACATCTGTGCAATACTCTATGCAATAATAATTCATCTGTGCAATACTCTATGTAATAATAATTCATCTGTGCAATACTCTATGCAATAATAATTCATCTGTGCAATACTCTATGTAATAATAATTCATCTGTGCAATACTCTATGCAATAATAATTCATCTGTGCAATACTCTATGTAATAATAATTCATCTGTGCAATACTCTATGCAATAATAATTCATCTGTGCAATACTCTATATGCAATAATAATGAATCTGAGCAATACTCTGGCATACATTATGCATTTATACTGTGCATATTGTTATATTATGCATATTTTACATACTTGTTTTTCTTATATCTTCTACTATATATTTTAATTCTACAATGTAACAATCCCAATTTCCCCCGGAGATCAATGAAGTATTTCTGATTCAGAGTGCGACATTGGGTGGTCCCCCTGGCCAGCGCAACGCGTAGCCTATTGTAAAAGCTACACACACTACAAAACTCTACAAAACTCAACCTAATATCCAGGAATGAAACGCTATAGAGACTGTGCTACAGTGGAATAAATAAAAGCAATATTATTTCGTGTTTTAAAGAAATAAACTCCTCTTGATTTTAGATACTTACTGTAGTCCGTCAGATGAAATTAATGAAAGTGAGGTGACTGTGGGTAACGTAACGTGGCTACGTCACGTTGCCGTCAAGCGCGACGTAACGTTGCCGTGGTAACGACGGAATCTTCTTCTGGTTTATTGTTGTTATAATAAAAATGATTATTATTACTATTAAACAAAAAGCATTTAAAATACAGTCAGTAGCCATCGTCATTCCGATGTGGGGGGAGTGGTTTTCACCATCATTATCATCATTTATATTTTTTAAATGACTAATATTGGCCTACAATACCCCTTTATTGATCAAATAGGAATTATAATTGTCTTTTAAATAACGTAAACTAAAGGGAACAATCTATTTGACACAGCTGAAGCTCTGGCCTTCCTTAAAAACTAACTCATTTAATAAAAATCACAGTTGTATTACACAATGCACTGTTTTTTGAGAACACAAATTTGGTAAATAATGCACCATAATACATTCTGACGAAAAATAAAAATGATTATGAATACAAATAAAACAAAAGAAGCCTCCTGTGAGTTACTACAAGCTATAAAGTAGATTTTAAAAACGTTTTATAGAATAAAAGCCCACTGCTGGACGTTGTAGAAATGCGTGTGTGCACCACGACAAAGGAGCCTCATTCACTTTACATTGGGGTTGTTTGCGTGGTGCCGACACGTAAATGTAGCAACAAGCACTGCGGTGTTAAGGAGTCGTGGTGGAGTCACGCATTCTGGTGAGATCAGGTTGAATTAATGCCTTTAGTTATTTCACAGATCTGATATGAGATACTTCTCTACTTTTACTTGAGGAACATTTTGAACGCAGGACTTTTACTGTAACAGAGTATTCCTACACTCTGGTACTTCTACTTTTACTCAAGTACAAGATCTGAGTACATCTACTTTTACTTTTACTCAAGTACAAGATCTAAGTATTTTTGATGTAATATTTATTATTTAGCAGACCATTGACATGCACACAAACCTCCAGAACACACTACAGGAAAGGGGAAACCCCAAAAGCATAACAGTGCCTCTTTAATACTTCTTCCACTACTTGCACTCAGTCAGTCAGACAGTTCAATGTCAGTGAGGTTTTTTGTGCTCTCGTTTTTTAAAGGTCAAAGTCAGGAAGGCATCTATCAACAGACTTTAAGATCCCTCACAAGTGCAAATACTCAGTTGTTAAGTCAATTAGTTTGTCATTCAGCACAGAAACAACCTGAAACACTACTTCCAGTATAATTCAATGAACACACATTGAAATATAACCTTTGACCTCATTCACACAGTACAACTGAAGTATTCTTAGACATATTGTGTGTGTTGGGACGTACTATGAGATTGCACATTTGTTCACTGTCTCATAGCATATTTTAGTTTACTCAGTGCAGACAGGTTGTATTGAATCTTGCAGACACTGCCCTTATTTTAACCTCTTACTCCTTGAGCCAACTCCCTGTTAGAGAACGTGCTATTCAAGCATTGTGTCGCTAACAGGTGAAGGTACGTCACCATTGGTTGACAGTTTTGAAAGGTTGGGCTATTTTGATTCCTTACTATGTTATCATTAAATAATGCCAGATTAAATTAGAATCTAATACAAAAAGTGGTCATATGAATTAGTTACTATTTTTTTTACTTAATTACCTGTGTACTGCAAATGTAAATTCACAATACAAGGCCTTTTTAAAAATTTTTATCAAAATGAGTTTGACTCCCATCTGTACTCTGAGTGGTTTGTTCATATATCATCAATAGCCAGATTTATAGACTGATTATTGATGATTGCGTTAAGGATTATAACATCTGTTTCCCTAAAAAACATGTGGAGAATAGATTTTTCTTAAAGGCTGCTGACAGTTTTTCTGGATTTATGTCGTGGTACAAACCCATATCAAAACTCCCCTCTGTAAAAACCTTTGACTCTAATAAGTCGTCAATAAAACAAGAATGTGATCCTGGTTTTAACCAGTGTACACATTTCTGTGCTGTTTCTGTATGCGTTAGTATATTTAAAGATAACATTTCAGAAAACGTGTACTGTAATAAAAACAAAGTCATGATGTGAGTGAAACATTTTTAATTGTAATATTATTCACCATCCACCTCTTTAAAAATAATGACATTTCAAATGATAAGCTCCATTTTATAAACAGGGCATTAATAAAATAGACTTTACAAGCATATTTCATGCAATTTTGATATTTAAAAAACCCTTTATTTATCTCCCAGTCAGACGGGGCGTTTGCAGTGAGTTAGTCTCACCTGTACAGGCAGTGCTGGAGTGTGTTCAAGGTGAAGAATGAGATCATAATCATTAGAAGCAGTCCAACCAGTCAGACCGCTCTCACTGACACAGGCTGCAGCCATCAGACACTTAGATTAGCTTAGTTTAGCATATATACTAGGAAAAGGGGGAAATAGTGAGTGACGAAATACACATTTAAGTGTACTTAATATATCTCTGTACGAAAACTGAAAGTAAAAACAATTTGGCAACTTGTTTTGGTCCCAGTCAAGAAATAGCCCGACCCATAATCCCCTGTTAAACGTCTTATTGATGTTTTTACTCTCTGATTTGGTATGGATTAAACAAACTGGATTCAGAGCTGCTGATAGGTGGATTTTGTTACCTTTGGACAGGCTGGCTTTGTCTTCCCCTGTTTCCAGTCTTTATGCTAAGCTAAGCTAACCAGTTGATGGCCTTATTTCTAACAAACATATACAGCAATCTTAATATCTATGATCAGCTGATCCAAGAGGGTTTTAAATAGTTTATAAAGCTTCAGAAGAACCAAATCTATCAGACAAATGTAGTTAAGTAGAAATGGATATAGTTAAGTACATTTTTTAAAGCTACTTTCCCTAAGTTGGGAACTAGTGAAAAATGTACTTCAGTAAGTACTTCAAGCAGTGTGCAGAGAGGTGGACGAAATACAATTAACATAACACAACAGCTGAGATGTAACATTTATATTTCCCTGGTTTGTTAAACCACTGCAGCCTAATGTTTAATGATCAGGTATTGTTGATTCTCCAAGTAACTGTCAATACATTTTGTACCAATATACTATAATTCAATAATCAATCCTGAACTTCCCCTTTAAAACACACCAGAGACCCATCATTTTCCCCTCAATTGAAAATTATAAAAAATATTATGTATATATATACAGTATTTTACTGATGAAAAAGGAGTGCATTACTTCCACTAGTAATGTCTGCAAGTATGAAACACTTTTGAACACACAATTCTGAGACAATAAATACTTTTCTTGTCCCCCTGACATATAAAGAAGTGGTAAAAGTTTATTTCTGAGTAAATAGTTTTCTGATGACTTCAAGTCATGACGGCAGGAAGTGCAATCCGTAGAATAAACTAGAGTACATTAGAACATACTCATCAGTATTTTATGTGTTTTTATGCGTCTCATCAAGGTGAACCATATGTGATCAGATTCTGAAACATTAACAATGTGTACAATGTACTTCCCCAGTTGAAGACATTTATTACATTTAGTGAGAGTGACTCTTTCTGTAGAAAATCAAATGGTTGTTCTACTCAGTGTGATTGACAGGAGAGATGATCAGAGGGGCAGAGTTTTTACCCCATTGTTAGGACAGGACAAAGTATGGGTAGAGTTTCTCTTTGAAGCAGCAGCCAGTGAAGGAGTAGATCAGAGCTGCAGCATCAACATCATAAAATGAGACCAGACCCTCCTCATAATCCACAAACACCCCCACCTTCTCAGGCTGAGACTTCAGAGAGAGACGGACATCAGGGTCATCGAGAGCTTCGTACTCATTTTCATTCCTCAACCATATCACCCAGTAACCATCCTCAGAGACAGTGTGATCTTTCCCTTCCTGTTGATCGACTCTCTGGCCACTCCTAGAGTCCACTCAGTCTTCCCTTTAACCTGAACCTCGTAATAAAATCTTCCTGAAGAGAAACTCTGCTTTGTTAAAACACAAGCACAAGTATCAAATCTCTCTGGATTGTCTGGGAGATTCTTCCTCACATCTCTATGTTTAACTTGTTTTCCATCATCAGACAGGATGAGTTCAGGATGTGCTGTATCAGGATCAAGAGTCACCTCCACCTCATACTGCTGGACCCTCTTCAGCTCCACCTCAAGCAGCTTCTTCATCTGTTTACTGAGCGTCTCCTCCAGCTGAGTCACAGCTCTCACCACAGTCCCCTCATATGAAGGTGGACGGACCCTGACTTCTGTCCAGTTCTTGGTGGGTGGAGCAGCGTTCAGGGACGTGAAGCTTTGGAGGAGGTGGAGCTGGTCTTCAGAGTGTAGAGCTGCTCCACCTCAGAGCTTCTCTTCTTCAGCTCAGAGATTTCCTGTTCCAGCTCTTTGATGAAGCCTTCAGCCTGTTCCTCTGTCTCTCTCTGCTTCTCTTTGATCGTGTCGATGAGCTCGGCCTGGCTTCTCTCAACAGACTCCTTCAGAGCGGTGAAGACCTGAACACCATCTGCTATCTCTCTGTCTGCTCCTTCCTTACTGAGCTCCACTGAGCGATTCATCTCCTGAATCTTCAGTCGTCTCTTCTGGATCATCTGCTGAATTTCAGCCTCTGTCTTCCCCAGCTCAGCCTTCTTTCCTTCATATCCTTCTTTCAGAGGAACAACATCATGTGTCTTGTGGTCTGAATAGTGCAGAGCATGCAGACACACATCTGGTCGGTCTTACAGAACAGCTCCAGCAGTTTATCGTGCTTCATACACATCCTGCTTTCCAGGTTCTCCACAGGGTCGATCAGCTGATGTTTTTCAGACGTGAAGCTGCCAGGTGAGGCTCCAGGTGAGTCTCACAGTAGGAGGCCAGACACACCAGGCAGGACTTCAGGGCCTTCAGTCTGGTTCCAGTGCAGACGTCACAGGGAACTTCTCCTGGTTTGACAACTTGTTGCTCTGAGCTGCTGCTGCTGGCTTTCTGTTGAGCTGACTGTCTGAACTGAGCAGCCATCTCAGAGATGAAAGTGTTGACCCGCAGCTCAGGCTTTATGTTAAAACCTCTTTGCAGTTGGGACACTGACTCGGGACATTTCTATCCCAGTGTTCAGAGATGCAGGCTTTACAGAAGTTGTGTCCACATGGTGTGCTGACTGGATCAGTGAACACATCCAGACAGATGGAGCACAGAAACTGATCTTCAGTCAGCAGACAGCTGGCAGCAGACATGTCTCTCTGAGGACAAAACGTGTGAAAAAAACAAAACTGTAATGTATATATGATTTAATCTCTTGTACCTGTTTGCTATAAGTCAAATAGATGGTGATACTGAACTCTGCTGATGTATCATGATTATGCGGAGGTGAAAGATTGCTCAAATTTGCAGTTCACTGTTATTGTTAAATGTTAAACAAATCTCTCTGTTTGTTAATATTATAAATAAATCTGGAAAATCATAGCAGCATTCAGTTTAAACTCTAAGAAACACAATGTGTAAACTCTAATACTGTTGGGGGATTTTGCCGTTGTTGAACAGAGGAGTGAAACCTCCTGCTGAGCATCACTGAAGTTAATACTAGTAAAAAACAGTAAACGTTATCAGCTTCAAAAGGCAGACAGCAGTTACTACAGAAACAGGTTCAAAGCTCAAGGCTACTTACCACAGTGTGCACAAATGATATAAGAGGAAATATCTAATTGTCATGCCTTTTTATAAGCAACACTTGTAACATAACACCAGATCCCTTGCTTTGGAGAGTCCAGAACAAATCTAATATTTAGGTTCTACTTTGTTTAATAGAGTCGATTATAAAGATGTTTTCAAATACAGGAAATATGAAAATAAGTATAAGCTAATGCTAGCTTTGGCTGTATGCTCTCTAACCTAACTTAAAGGTGGGGCAGGTAATTTTGGAGAAACCAGCTCGAGTGTGCTAGAATTTGAAAATACACAACCGGAAAAAATCTGCCACTTCCTTACAGAGCCCCTCCTCCAACACACACGAACGCGCACATGACCAATGAGGGCACGAGATAAGTTTGTGCACAGATGGAAGGCTGACAGGCAGGTAGGCCATCCAGTTATTTTAGCCGGGCCGGCTAAAATGATTGGTCGTGCTTTTTACAGCACTACGGCTTCCACAGATGAATTTTTTTATGGATTTTGTGTCAAAGCACTGAAGATATTCATTGCTATCGGGATGTTAAGAGCATTCCCTGGAATATAACAAAAAGTGTATCTCGAGCCGGTTTCTCAAACTTACCTACCCCACCTTTAACCAGAGTTTACATTGTATTTGTGGCTCTTGCTAATGTAAAAGTTGAGGTTTTTATCTTAACTGACACATTTCTATAGTATAATGTTCTTTATATGAATCCAGCTTTGACTAAATATTTAGTTAGTGATGTGTCTGTAGTGTACTCACCAGTGTTTGCAGAGTCCTGCTGTGTTGTTGATAAGAAGCTTCTGGATTCAGTTGAGTGTTTCTTCAGAGAAACAGAGACTTGTCTCGGCTGCTGCTCTGCTGTCGCTCTGACAAAGTTCAGCTTTGATTTCTGGGAAATTGAAACTCTTCTCTTACATTGTAGTTCAACCTGTTAGTGGCAGTTTGCCAAGAGGGAGTGGAGGAAGAACTGTTGAGGCTTGTTATTTAATTTTGTGATGATGCATTTTACAGCTGATCCAAGAGGCTTTTCAAATAGTGTATTGAGCATAAGTAGGAATATTTTCTCAATACATAAAGGACATCTCTTTACACATCTGGAGTTAGATAGCTATATTTCACAACGCTGTGTTATGGTCCCTGTTTAAGAGCAGCTGGTGAAACACTTCCTCCTCCCTGAACAGACTGTTTGAAAATGGGTCTTGTAAGAAATATGAGGAGTAAAGGCTTGAGGAGTTATACAATAAACACACAACGTCTAAATCCTCTTATTAGATGCGATATTAATCACAGAGGAACGAACCCGGGAGGAAGACCCGCCCCCCGTCGAGACCGGCCAATAGGAGAGGACTATAGATTATAACAAATGATGGACAGGAAAGAACGCTCTCTCTACCCCGGCCACGCGATACACAACAGCTGGAGGAGGCAGCGGCACCCCACGCGAACGGGAGAGCCGCACCACTCTTACACATATTTGCTACGTTGTACTTTTACTCCACTACAATTGATTAATACCTTTAGTTACTTTACAGATGTGGATGAATAATGTGAAATATAATCAAGTGTTAAATCAGACTTTAGTTCCACCTGGAGTAAATTCACAAGCTACCCTGCAGTATACAAAGTCATTCAAGGGGCGGGAGTGGTTCAGTCTGTAGGGGATTGGACGGAGTATGGACTGGTACTGGAGAGGGGCCAGTTCACCTCCTGGGCCACTGCCGAAGTGCCCTTGAGCAAGGCACCTAACTTTTCACCCTCTGTCTGAAACCAGACCATTTACATGCACCCAAATATATAACACAATACAGGTAATCGAAACCCCCCAAAAAACACAAAAGGACCCCTTTAAATGTCTGAATGGAAGTGTTTGCACCGGTTGACCCCCGTATTTTCTGGATAACCTGGACCAAAATCCTTCGTGCACACAAGTATGAGGAAGAGGTTCAAAGTTCCAGGTAGCAAGAAGAGAAAAGTATGCGAGTTGGAACGCAGACAAAAAGTCAAGGTGAGTGAGAACTGGTTTCCTCAGCGTGCGTTCAGACCATTCTTCTTAAGTGAGAACACAACACACGCCTCAGTGGAGAGCAGACTCCTCAGCACACTGCGCTTTGTGCTGCGTACGTGCCACTCATTCTTCAAATCCCTCCGGACAAAGACGCTTGTTGTAGAGTGAAAGGTAAACAGTGAGACGTCAGGACAAACATTAGCAGAGAACAGTTTGAGCTCTTCTGTCACTCTGAGGAGAGCACGTGTCAACTTTTGAAGAGAGGCAAAGTCCCTTATGCAGGCAACAGTGAACACAATTTAAAGGGCCCATGTCATGGCCATTTCCACTGATCATAATTACATTGTTGAGGTATACTAAAATAGATTTATACTGTGCAATTTTCCAAACTCACATTGGTTTCGCATACAGCATCTCTGTCAAGCATGTGTATTCAGCAGTATTCACTCTCTCCACTAAACGACTCGTTGGAGCTCTTGCCCCCCCTCCCTGTGAGCCTAGTGTGCTCCGATTGGTCAGCTCGGCCACTCTGTTCTGATTAGTCAACCACCAGAGAGGCTCCGCCCGCTTTTTTCGGGGAACATCAGTGTAATGGTACAGCTGATATTTTATACTAACTAACCGAACTGAACCTACAACTGTTGTTATAGAAGAGTGTGACGGCCCCAGGGCCTTTGTGCAGGTGTGTTGCAGGGCTTACGGTGGGGTGGAGCTGAAGAGGCTAATCACGCGATCACGGACACCTCCGTAGCCGGTGCTATTAATCCCAGCGGCCCGGAGTCTCTCTCCAAAGCGGCTGCAGAAGGACGAACTGAGCGACCCTCTCCCCTCGACCACCTATCTCTGCATTTACCACAATAAATGTGCCGTGGTTTTGTAAACTCGTGTATGTCTCCTTGCCTTTCCGTTGTGGCCTACGAGCCGACATAACAAAGAGTAAGTTATTTTTACCTGTAATAAACTACTACTGTTTGATGAGAAATCAAATCATGGTTTGCTAATATATGAATTCAGGGAAGAAAGGATAGGCCTACTAAGTATTTCCATTAAACTTTATTTTTAGAAATGTACAAAATGAACATAAATATACATATATACACGGTATATCATCCATTCCTCCTCCTCTTGCCTGCGCACAGCCGGTGCGGTGCGGTGCCTTTTAGCACGAGGCCTCAGTAGTAGTAGAAGTCCCGTCCCCGTCATGGATTGTCCGCCAGGATCTGGCTGGACGAAATCAAATGCAAATCACAAAATATTAGAGAAACTTAGTTGTTTTAGATTCGTTAGTAGTAGTTGTGTAATGAACAGCTTGCCTGCTAATATGCTAACCTAGCTTTGTTTACCTTGGTAGCTAACACGATATGAACGTTAGCTTGGAGGAAAGGCAACTATAATGCAGTGTAATAAAACTACTATGAACAAAGCTAGTGGTTCATATTAGGCTAGCAATAACGTGTTTATAATTGCAATCGTATACGGGTATTCTGCTACCATACAATGTAACTTGCATGAATACATTGTTTTGCGCTAGCATACAGCTAGCCTCGTTAGGTACATGCAGTATATGTACTGTCACAATGTACGGCAAGTCACCCGGACTATACTGTACGAGTATTCCGTGTGTGTGACTGCAGACATTCTCCTGCCATGACAAACATGTAAGGCCATCTGCTGACATTGTAGTTGATATATTTAAACGCTAGCAACGTAGCATCACAAAATGTTTTTCCGACCAAATCTAGCTCTAGCTCCGTGTGTTAGATCGGTTGCATACACGCTACGCCAGCTATAATGTAATTACGTTTCGCGACTGACCGCACGGCAAATAACCCGGAGTATACTGTCAATAGGTATTTTGTGTGTGAATGCAGACATTCTCCTGCTATGAGATACATGTATGCAAGGCCATCTGCTGATATTAGAGTTGATGTTACGTGCCGCAGTTGGTGCTTGTGTGTGCTTGTGTGTGTCTCTCTCTCTCCCTGATTGCCTCCAGGTGCAGCCTCTCCCCCAGGTGCTCCCAATCCCCAATCAGGGCCTCCATATAGGACCTGAGGAAGGCTGCAGTGGTCTCTCCTTCTCCTGAGCTGCATGGATGGCAGTGGGTGATCTGTGCAGCAGTGTAGTGTTTTGTTGTCTACGTGGGACGTGCAACTTGTAGAAGTTCTGAGTAGTGTCTTGGTTTACTGTTGTCGCTTTCTTTTATGAGAAAGTTGTTTTGGTTTGTCGTTAGTTTGCAAATTGGCTGGTGAGCCTCCTTTTCTTTTATTAATTAAAAGATCACTTTGTGGCTTTATATCTCAGTTTCCTCTCCTTTTTTCTCTCTCCTGGTCTTTTCATATGTTGTTACTTCCTTCTGGTTCCCCTAGCCCAGTAAGGAACGTACAGTTGATATATGGAAACTCTAGCAACTTAGTTAGCACAGTTAGCACTGTGTCAATGGCTTAGCAGTCCAACACAGTTTACACATTTAAACAGTCTTGTTTGATAAATACACAAATAACAATGCAAACTTACAGGTTGTATACCCGGATCTTCCCCTGCTCCAAACGGTCCAAACAAGCTGTGCATATCCGGCCTCAAACTGGGCAATTTTTGGAAGCTTTCGTCTGTGAAATGCCGGTTCTTCGAACCTCTGGAGGAACACGCCGCTGCTGGTGTGGCCATAGCTCTTCGGGATTGGTCCATTTCGTTCCGGGTACCGCATGACATCATGCGGTACCCGGAAGAATCAAATGGGCAGTGACGTATCTCCAACGAGGCGTTTTGGGGAGGTATTTTCTGTGTTAGAGTTTTTACTCGCTACAGGGTGTACTTTGAGGGTTTTGACTCTGCACACTGTTTACATGCATAAAAACCTTCATAACACACAAGGGACGGGTAATAACCGGAAAAGCATGACATGGGAGCTTTAAGAAATATAAAATACAAAGTGCAAAAACTCCAGATATGAAATAATGAGTGTCTTTCTAGTCAAGTTTAGTCTTTTTATGGCCATTGTGAGTGTATTTCTAGACACCTTCTGTCTCTTTGTAGTCATGTTTTGGCTTTTATAGACATTTTATGTAACTTTTTAGTCACTTGAGTCTCTCTGTGGTCATGTTGTGTCTCTTTGTAGTCTTTTTGTGTTGTTTTGATTATTTTGTGTAACTTTCAAGTCCTTATTAGTCTCCTCAGAGTCGTTTTGAGTCTTTTGTAGGCCTTAAGTGTCTCTTTTGGTAATTGACTGTCTCTCTGCAGTCATTTAGTGTCTCTTTGTGGTGATTAAGTGTCTCTTTGTGCCACTTTGTGGACATGTCTTGTCTTATTGTGGTCATTATGTGTACCATTGTGGTCATTCTGAGTGCCTTAGTAGTCATGTTGAGTCTTTGAAACATATCACATAGTCATTTTGACTCTCTTTGGAGTTTCTTTATGTATCTGTTGTTATTTTCACACTTTTCATAGTTCTTCGTGTCGTTTTGCAGCTGTTTTTCATGTCTTTGTAGTTTCTTTGGTCTTCTCGCAGCTCTTTTGCATCTGATTGTAGTCTTTTTGTCCGCCCCTTGAGTCTCTCCTTGGTTTATACTTGTGTCTTTGGGTGACATTTTGTAGATCTAGGCACTGGTGTTAAGGTCAGCTTTTTGGTGAGCTCAGAGATTCTGTTTCCCATTCAGCAAAACAGAAAGTGAAAACTCTGCATTTATATCATTCTGCTCAGAACAAATCCAATCTAATTTGAACACTGATGAAAAGTAAATCATGCTTAAATTGACTTACTGTTAGTTGCATTCATAATGGATCCAACTCCATGGGAATACATTGAAATCACAGCCAATAATGTCACTTTAAATCCTGTATTGATCAACCCTTTCATGTTTTACACTCATCTAATACACAACTAACTTCACAATGATCTGAGGAATGGGGTGAAGTTCATTTTCTGTGTTTTCTGACCCTCGCTGTGATTCTCGTCCTCTCAGGTTGGGCGTACGCCTTCAAAAGATAAACACGCTGAACCTGAACACACCATACGACTACAACTCCGTCATGCAGTACCACAGGTTACCAAGCATTCATCTTCATTTATATACGCATATATTGGATATAAGTCAAAGGAACAGTTCACCCAAAACAATGAATTGTAGACAGAACTGAGGCTTGAATTGCAGTAAGGAGAGCCCAAGAAATAAAAGTGCAAAGGTATTTCTACGGACCCAAAAACAGCTAAATATGTTTCAAAAAGGTCCGTTTTTATTTGAAAAAAAATACCTTTGGACTACAGGTAGCCTGGACAGGTGAGTAACATTAAGAATTCATATCATTTTGGGTAAGTTTGAATTCTGAGAAAAAATTAAAATCTTAGAAAAATCTAATTATGAAAAAGAAATGATGAGAAAAAGTGAAATTTTTAGGAGCATTTGAGTCTCAATGGTTTCTAAATGTTTAATATATATACAAGCTAATAATAATGAAGCCTCTGTGCTCTAAATGTTTCCAGGTATGCCTTCAGTGGGAACAATATGCCCACCATGGTGCCGATCCCCAACGCCAACGTAGAGTTTGGCACGGCCAATCAGATGAGCAGGAACGACATCAGCAGACTGAACACGCTGTACAAATGTTGAAAGGTAAGAAAACACACGCTGGGTTCCCTTCATTCATCTGTTTTCAGAGCAAAGGAAAGTGTGTTTGTCGCCTTTAACGTGTTTCTTCTGTTCCAACAGGTGGTGAAGAAACCCTGAGGACATGGGGCCATTTACACATCAAACCAGCTCTTTATAGCACAGTCTGAGAAAGTGTGTTGATAATGAATCTTCAAACATGTTCAATGAAGTGTAGTTTGTAGTTTGTGCACTTCAGAAAATGATCCTGAATTTAAAGTCTACTACCTAAGATTGAAGAAAGGTGTGAAGAAGAGGTGAAAGATGTGTAAAATCTGCAGAATCTCTTATGTATAAACTCAAACTTGTATTACTTTAAGTGTCTGTGTTTCAAATGTCAGCATCAAAACAAACGTAACTTACCAAAAGCACAAATTGGTGCATAAAGGTATATATTATGTAATTGGAAAAGCATCATCAATAATTTGTTGATTTTGTATTTAAAGGTCTCCTATTATACTGTTTTTCATCAATATATTATAGGTCTCAGATATATACAAAACATGTCTCTGAAGTGTTTGGCTCCAAACACCAAACAGATCATGGCAGCATCCCATAATCCCCTCTGTTTCAGCCCTGTTTCCAAAATGCTGATTCTCTGTCTGTTACTTTAGATGAAAATAAGGAGCCCCTCCCCACGCCCCTCTGATGCGGCTTTCACACCAGCGCTTTTCCCTTTCTAGCTCCTAGCGAGAGCTTTTCTGGTTCAGCTCCGGTTTCGCTTTTCTGCTCCCGCTCTGTTCACACCGCCCAGAGCTGCCGCTGCTGCATCATGACGTCACGTTTACATCTCCCCAACGGAGCTCACAACAACAACAACGGGGGACTGCGTCGGGTCGATGATCGTGTTGCTTTTAATCATACGAAGCCAGATTAAATTAAATAAACGACTTCTCCAACCTTATACTTTTCTCCAGAGTGCCGTAGTTCATTGTTTATTAATGTGTTTCAGCGGCATTTACGACCGCTGCAGTGCTGGCTGCTCTCCACGGGAGTGTATTCTCCCGTTAGCTCCGGGTTAGCTCACACGGCTCTAAAGTATTCACTGTCTGACTGTCACACAAGCAGCTGATACATATCCCCAGTTCCCCTTAAGTGAATGTGTCAGTCTGAATTGACGCTGTTTGGCATCACAACGCTGTATGAAGTTTCTCTGGTATAACATGGGTGATGTTAGCATAGCAACCGAAGCTAAACTGACTACTTGCTAAGCCGTTTTCAACAGGCACATTTTACCGGCGTATTTTTCATTATGATTCTACTTGTGATAGTCGGACATGACAACCTGTGCAGCCCATGTATTGATTCCATCCGATAGCTGCTATAATAACAAACAAAACGTCTGCCTGCTCTCCACAATGATCAATAACAGCGAACGGATGGTCAAAGTAAGGTACAAATAAAGAGAATCACACGAAGCCTGGTTAGTGTTGCCTGACTTTATAAAGTATGTTTTTTTGTATAAGTGTGTGGTTGCCTTCTAGTCACTTTGCTCAGCGCTACTGCTTGTAGGCAGGCATGACAAGACTCTTCAGTCGACCCATGTTCAGGGGAGGTGGGTTTAGTTTCCTGCACGCCTCGACGTAAGAGAGACGTAAGCGACGCCGCCTCTTAGCTCCGAAGCTCTTGACTCTAGACCGACAATTTTTTGGAGCTGGAAGTGAACCGCATTCCGGAGCTATGAGGCGGCGCCGCTGCGGTGTGAACAGGAAAAAACGGCGCTTTTCAGGCTCTAGCTCCGAGCCGGAGCTGAAAACGCGTTGGTGTGAAAGGGGCAAGAGAGATATTTGGTGAAAAGAACTCAATGGTGCTCTAGGAGGAGATTCAGGTGATAAGGTGGGGGGGGGGGGGGGGGTTACCTTGGTTGGTGATTGGCTAATGCAACACAAGCCAAAACATCGTTATGACATCATAAAGTGGCCAAAATCTGATCAGCTCATTTCAGACAGGTTTTTTATAAATGGATCAGGACAAAAGAGAGAGAATCTTTGTTCCTGAAACTTTCAGAGTCTCTTTACACAGAGGGGACATGTTGATGTAGAGGTCCCAGCCAAGAAATAGCCCGACCCATAATCCCCTGTTAAACGTCTTATTGATGTTTTTACTCCTCTGATTTGGTATGGATTAAACAAACTGGATTCAGAGCTGCTGATAGGTGGATTTTGTTACCTTTGGACAGGCTGGCTTTGTCTTCCCCTGTTTCCAGTCTTTATGCTAAGCTAAGCTAACCAGTTGATGGCCTTATTTCTAACAAACATATACAGCAATCTTAATATCTATGATCAGCTGATCCAAGAGGGTTTTAAATAGTTTATAAAGCTTCAGAAGAACCAAATCTATCAGACAAATGTGTTAAGTAGAAATGGAAATAGTCAAGTACATTCTTTTAAGATACTTTCCCTAAGTTGAGAACTAATGAAAACTGTACTTCAGTAACATTTACACAAATTCTTTGTTCCTTTTAATTGAGGCTTTGTTCAACTTTACAGCAGTGTGCAGAGAGGTGGACGAAATACAATTAACATAACACAACAGACAGCTGAGATGTAACATTTACATTTCCTGGTTTGTTAAACCACTGCAGCCTAATGTTTAATGATCAGATTTGTTGATTCTCCAAGTAACTGTAAATACATTTTGTACCAATATACTATAATTCAATAATCAATCCTGAACTCCCCTTTAAAACACACCAGAGACCCATCATTTTCCCCTCAATTGAAAATTATAAAAAATATGTATACAGTATTTTACTGATGAAAAAGGATGCATTACTTCCACTAGTAATGTCTGCAAGTATGAAACACTTTTTGAACACATTCTGAGACAATAAATACTTTTCTTGTCCCCCTGACATATAAAGAAGTGGTAAAAGTTTATTTCTGAGTAAATAGTTTTCACTTCAAGTCATGACGGCAGGAGTGCAATCCGTAGAATAAACTAGAGTACATTAGAACATACTCATCAGTATTTTATGTGTTTTTATGCGTCTCATCAAGGTGAACCATATGTGATCAGATTCTGAAACATTAACAATGTGTACAATGTACTTCCCCAGTTGAATACATTTATTACATTTAGTGAGAGTGACTCTTTCTGTAGAAAATCAAATGGTTGTTCTACTCAGTGTGATTGACAGGAGAGGATCAGAGGAGCAGAGTTTTTACCACCATCATTACACAAGGACTAAAGAATGGGTAGAGTTTCTCTTTGAAGCAGCAGCCAGTGAAGGAGTAGATCAGAGCTGCAGCATCAACATCATAAAAGGAGACCAGACCCTCCTCATAATCCACAAACACCCCCACCTTCTCAGGCTGAGACTTCAGAGAGAGACGGACTGAGGACAGCAAAGCTTTGTACTCATTTTCATTCCTCAACACTATCGTCCAGTAACCATCCTGAGGAGTCAGTGAGATCTGTCCCTTCCTGTTGATCGACTCTCTGGCCACTCCTAAATCCCACAGTCTTCCCTTTAACCTGAACCTCGTAATAAAATCTTCCTGAAGAGAAACTCTGCTTTGCTAAGACACAGGAGATGTATCAAATCTCTCTGGATTCTTTGGGAGATTCTTCCTCACATCACCATGTTTAACTTGTTTTCCATCATCAGACAGGATGAGTCAGGATGTGCTGTATCAGGATCAAGAGTCACCTCCACCTCATACTGCTGGACCCTCTTCAGCTCCACCTCAAGCAGCTTCTTCATCTGTTTACTGAGCGTCTCCTCCAGCTGAGTCACAGCTCTCACCACAGTCCCCTCATATGAAGGTGGACGGACCCTGACTTCTGTCCAGTTCTTGGTGGGTGGAGCAGCGTTCAGGGACGTGAAGCTTTGGAGGAGGTGGAGCTGGTCTTCAGAGCGTGACAGCTGCTCCACCTCAGAGCTTCTCTTCTTCAGCTCAGAGATTTCCTGTTCCAGCTCTTTGATGAAGCCTTCAGCCTGTTCCTCTGTCTCTCTCTGCTTCTCTTTGATGGTGTCGATGAGCTCGGCCTGGCTTCTCTCAACAGACTCCTTCAGAGCGGTGAAGACCTGAACACCATCTGCTATCTCTCTGTCTGCTCCTTCCTTACTGAGCTCCACTGAGCGCTTCATCTCCTGAATCTTCAGTCGTCTCTTCTGGATCATCTGCTGAATTTCAGCCTCTGTCTTCCCCAGCTCAGCCTTCTTTCCTTCATATTCTTCTTTCAGAGGAACAACATCATGTGTCTTGTGCTCTAAAACAGTGCAGAGCATGCAGACACACACCTGGTCGGTCTTACAGAACAGCTCCAGCAGTTTATCGTGCTTCACACACATCCTGCTTTCCAGGTTCTCCTCAGGGTCGATCAGCTGATGTTTCTTCAGACGTGAAGCTGTCAGATGAGGCTCCAGGTGAGTCTCACAGTAGGAGGCCAGACACACCAGGCAGGACTTCAGGGCCTTCAGTCTGGTTCCAGTGCAGAAGTCACAGGGAACTTCTCCTGGTTTGACAACTTGTTGCTCTGAGCTGCTGCTGCTGGCTTTCTGTTGAGCTGACTGTCTGAACTGAGCAGCCATCTCAGAGATGAAAGTGTTGACCAGCAGCTCAGGCCTTGGGAAGAACTTATTACAGTTGGGACAGTGACTCGGGACATTTATATCCCAGTGTTCACAGATGCAGGCTTTACAGAAGTTGTGTCCACATGGTATGGTGACTGGATCAGTGAACACATCCAGACAGATGGAGCACAGAAACTGATCTTCAGTCAGCAGACAGCTGGCAGCAGACATGTCTCTCTGAGGACAAAAGTTTGAAAAAAACACAACTGTAATTACATATTCTCCATTTGCCAGTTCATAGAGTCCTACTATGAACCCGAAAATGTAAACTACCCCAACGTGTTATGTTAGAAATTACATACATAGACCAATGACAACCAAAAACATTTAGATTTTTTGTCTGTAAAAAACACAATGTGTAAGCTCTAATACTGTTGGGGGATTTTGCCGTTGTTGAACAGAGGAGTGAAACCTCCTGCTGAGCATCACTGAAGTTAATACTAGTTGTTAAAAAACAGTCAACGTTATCAGCTTCAAAAGGCAGACAGCAGTTACCACAGAAACAGGTTCAAAGCTCAAGGCTACTTACCACAGTGTGTACAAATGATATAAGATGAAATATGTAATTGTCATGCCTTTTATAAGATAAACTTGTAACATAACACCAGATCCCTTGCTTTGGACAGTCCAGAACAAATCTAATATTTAGATTCTACTTTGTTTAATAGAGTCAATTATAAAGATGTTTTCAAATACAGGAAATATGAAAATTAGCATAAGCTAATGCTAGCTTTGACTGTGCTCTCTAACCTAACTTAACCAGAGTTTACATTGTAGTTGTATTGTTGGCTGTTGCTAATGTAAATGTTGAGGTTTTTATCTTAACTGACACATTTATATAGTATAATATTCTTTATATGGTAAACTGATATAATACAGTCAGATTCTGATTTTAATCCAACTTTGTCTAAATATGTAGTAAGTGATGTGTCTGTAGTGTACTCACCAGTGTTTGCAGAGTCCTGCTGTGTTGTTGATAAAAGCTGCTGGATTCAGTTGAGTGTTTCTTCAGAGAAACAGAGACTTGTCTCGGCTGCTGCTCTGCTGTCGCTCAGACAAACTTCAGCTTTGATTTCTGGGAAATGGAAACTGTTCTCTTGCAGTGTGGTCCCACCTCTCAGTGGCAGTTTGCAAAGAGGAAGTGGAGGAAGAACTGTTGAGGCTTGTTATTTAACTTTGTGACGATGCATTTTACAGCTGATCCAAGAGGCTTTTCAAATAGTGTATTGAGCATAAGTAGGAATATGTTCTCAATACATAAAGGACATCTCTTTACACATCTGGAGATTTATAGCTATATTTCACAACGCTGTGTTATGGTCCCTGTTTAAGAGCAGCTGGTGAAACACTTCCTGTTTGAAAATGGGTCTGTACTGAAGTGCCATTTTTTGCTACTTTGTACTTTTCCTCCACTACATGTATTTAATCCCTTTAGTTACTTTACAGATCTGGATGAATGATGTGAAATATAATCAAGTGTTAAATCAGACTTTAGTTCCACCTGGAGTAAATTCACAAGCTACCCTGCAGTATACAAAGTCATCATACTGTATATATTATTCTGAAATAGACCAATCTGCACAGTGACTACTTTACCTACATTTTTATGATAATACTTTTCTACTTTTACTTGAGTAACATTTTGAATGCAAGACTTTTACTGTAACAGAGTATTCCTACACTCTGGTACTTCTACTTTTACTCAAGTACAAGATCTGAGTTCTTCTACTTTTACTCAACTAGAAGATCTGAGTATTTCTCCCACCTCTGAGGAAAAGTCTAAGAACCTGAATGTGACCTTTGATCTCCTTTGACCTCCTTTGACGTACTTTGACCTCCATTGAACCACAGCTGCTTTGTTTCTTTCTCCTCAGCTTCTCGTGAGCGCATCATCGAGCGCGGCCTGACTTCCTTCCACGATGTTTCCTGCATCCTGCATGCAGGTTAGCTCTGAGTGTTAGCGATGCTTGCTAATGTAAACAAAGACCATATTACGTCCAAAACACGTAGCAACGTTTCTGATAGGGCCGTGGGTGTAAAGCCCGCCCACATTTCCGATATTACGTCATATCGGACGCAAATCTGGATCAGCTCCGTTGTTCCCCCGTTTTTAGAGATTTGGGTACGGAGAAAAGAGAGGGTTTTATTTCCTGACACTTTGTGAGTTCCCTGACACACCGGGGACACATCTTTATGTACAAAGGGCATGAAAAAGTGCAATTTGCATGATAGGAGACCTGTAAATGTTGTGTTTTTTGCAGCTGTTACTCGTACGTGGGGCGTCGGGGCTACTCCCAGACGGTGTCTCTGGACCGGCAGGGCTGCCTGTATCACAGCACGGTTCAACACGAGCTGCTGCACGCGCTCGGGTTCAACCACGAGCAGTGCCGCTCTGACAGAGACCAGCACATCCGCATCCTGTGGGAGAACATCCAGTCCGGTCTGTATCCTAAACTGTTCTTATTATACATCCATGCTCTAAAACACCCTCAAATAAGCCCTTAATAAAGTATTTTTTAAAACATCATCCGAGGCGTGTCCCATGTCTCACCTGCACCACCTCTCTAGACCTCGGCCTGGGTTTTAAACACTTTTAGGGACACTTGGTTGACTTTATTTTAAGATATGTTCCCTCCCCGTGTGCCTACTAACCTGTGTGTATTTTATATTTATATTTACATTTTACATATTTGTTTTATATTTTAATATTTTAACATTTGGGTTGATGTGATTTTTATTACCGGCACTTATTTTTAAAAGCACTTTTATGTATTTATTTATCATGTTTTAACACTAATTTTACCTGCATGCCGATTTTAAACAAAGTCAACCTCGGTTCTTTTAGCCAGATGTTTTTAACCCACTTACCAGGTCTTTTACCAGATGTTGTGGTACGCAGCTCGGACACCCACCGGGGGAGACCCCCTCGGGGGGCAGGAGTACAGGTTTTAACCCCGCCACATACGCTCTGTGCTTCAGCCGCTGCTCTCTTTTATCCCTTTTATTGCATTTTCTTAAACATTTTTTAACACAGACCAAACAGGGCTTTTATAAACTTTTATTGGTTTTACTACAGGAGTTTTTAAACAGGTTTCTAAACAAAAAATATTGACCCGAGAGCCCGTGCACCACGCCGCTCGTTCCCCAAAACCTAACCAAGTCTTCACCCTAAAATTAATGATTCCCCTCAAGGGGACCTCCATAAGGGAGGCGAGTCCCCACACGGATTGTGTAAACAACTTTTGGTCCCCACAAGGATAGTGATGCTAGGTCACACACACACACACACACACCACACACACACACACACACACACACACACACACACACACACACACACACCACACACACACACACACACACACACACACACACACACACACCACACACACACACACACACACACACACACACAGTGTTTGTGGTGTTAGCATCATTGAATGTATCTCTTAGTCTTGTTGACTAGAACTCAAGGAGGACATTTCCGCTCTAATCGAGGAAATAAAAGGTATTTTCTTTATTAAAACCTCAATAATGTGAAGATGATTTTCCACATCTTTCTTCCGATACTCCAAAAAAAGAAGAAGGTGTTTGAACGTTTAATGTTGATATTGATTAACAGCTTCATTCTGCAGATCGTTGCTCGGCTTTTAATGAATGAACAACGATGGCTTTGTACAGAAAGGACTCTGATAGAATGAATGTCAGGGGTAATAACACAGTATACTTTATTTGAATGACAAATTAATACATAAAAACATATTCAAGATCAAAAAAAGTACCTCAGAATGTAACTACAGTAAAAATCTTGACTGCATGTAGTGTAGATGTTTGTCCACTAGGGGGCGACACATCCTCACAGTTCACATGGAGAGACCTGCTAACACACCTTTACAGAACTGCTTTAATGACACAGGTATTTAAGCATCACCACTAAAACTATTGTGTTTCCTCAGAATGGAAATGGAAAATCAGCATTTACTTTAATGAGAAGTTTCAAATGTACGCCTCAATCCAGAAATGCCACTGAAAGTGAAATAACACATTTATGTTCACATACTATTTAAAACACAGCTTGCACAATCATCCTCAGTGTCATCTACACAGTGATCCTTCTTTAAAGATCGTTATGCAGTGTAAATAAACACAACTGAAGCACAAACAAAAGAACATTTTCTATTTTGAAGGAAGACAATACAGCAGGGAGGACACAAAAGCATTCAAGCTAATGTAACTTTCCTTTTCAAGTCATGTGTGGCTCTTTCCTCGTCTGTCGATCAGTGAAAGTCAATCTCAACCGTCTCCATCCTGATCTCCCACATTCCTCCCGCTCCTCAGTGATGGACACGTCTCTGAAATCTTTGTCTCTCTCTCTGCCCTGAGGCGACACGTCGGGACTCTCTCTCTCAGAGGCAGATATCTGAGGGAACAACGTCAACATGTCAGAACTGCTTTTACTTTCAGGCAGAAGAGAGGCCATGTTGTTCGTGTCCTTTAATTGTCTTCATATAAGGCCAGACAGAAGAGGTCAAAGCATAAGAGAGTATGCATCAGAATCAGAATCAAGTTTATTGCCAGGTACGTTTAAACATACAAGGAATCTGCTTTGGTATCTGGTGGTGCGAACATAAACAATCTAAAGAAATAAGTTGCAAAGTATATATGTTAGAGCCAGTATTTTGTTTTTATAAGAAAGGCCACCTAATCGTGACGTCTGTAGTCAACACACTATGAAAGACTACAATTCCCACGGCGCCTCCTTTAAGTGACAGTGATGGGCAGCAACCTGTCAGAAAGACGCCGTCGAGGAACAGTTTTTAACCGTTCAATTACCCTTTAAGTTATTAAGTTATATTTCAAGAAAGAAAGAACACCTAAGTTGTTTGTTATTTTATTTGAGTTTTGCCTATTTGTTTTGACTATTGTAAAGGCCTCTTTTCTTTGTTGCATGTGTACAAGTTTGTTATTTTATTTTGAGCAAACACATCGCATCATATCATCAAAATCATCGGAGGCCAAGCAACTCTTCAACTGTAAGTAACACAAAGATAAAGGAAAGAAAACGAGTTAAAAATGTCTGTTTAAGGCGTCTAGTGGCTTGATAGAAAAATAAGGAAGGAAGCCACGACAATATATTATAAGGAAAATAAAGAATAGTATTTTTAAGAAACAATTTAGCATTAAAAATGTACAGTATTCACAACACATTCAAATGTAACTATATACAAATAACCTTAAGCTAAAGAACATGGGTAGTATTGTGTGTGCATGCTGTGTGTGAAATGAACAGAAACAATAGCTCTAATAACTCTAGAAGAAGCAGTACTAACATCCCTTAAGTGCCAAAATACCAGGATGTACTTCTGCATGGGGTCACATTTTCCATTTAAGCATGCTTTCCTTACGGTGGCCTACAGGTTCAAATGCGTTACAATGGACCACGAGAAGAAACATCTTCACCAACTTGAGGAAACATGTGTAGCGTTTACTAAAAGTGAACAAAACGCTGCAAATAAAGAAACTAAATAAACAACACGGACCCTAAAAAGTGACGCACACAGTTGGGACCGGAGCACTTAGTGATGTTCAGGGATTATAAAGTGTGCCAACTGTCTCTGTTGTTGGAAAGTTACCTAAAATAAAAATGTTTATGACTTATTTTAACAATGTGATCGCATGATTCCTTCAGATATTATTGCAGATCTGCTGCAAGTTAGCTAGCTAACCTAGCATGTGTTGTAACGGGGGTAAAGATGTTTGTTTTGGAACATTTGTGTATTTATATATGCATCGGGTCTGAAACCGCGCCCTGTTATGCACATTTTCAGGTGTATCACTACGGTACGAGACTCAATCAAGTTTTATCTGCAAAGGAGAAGCAGACGTGGGAAGTAACTAGTAGATTTACTCAAGTACTGTACTTAAGCACAATTTTGAGGAACCTGTACTTTAGTATTTCCATTTGTTGCTACTTTGTACTTCTACTCCACTTCAGTTCAGAGGTAAATGGTGTACTTTTACTCCACTACATGTATTAATACCTTTAGTTACTTCACAGATCTGATATGAGATACTTTTCTACTTTTACTTGAGGAACATTTTGAACGCAGGACTTTTACTGTAACAGAGTATTCCTACACTCTGGTACTTCTACTTTTACTCAAGTACAAGATCTATGTATTTTTTATGTAATATTTATTATTTAGCAGACCATTCACATGCACACAAACCTCCAGAACACACTACAGGAAAGGGGAAACCCCAAAAGCATAACAGTGCCTCTTTAATACTTCTTCCACTACTTGCACTCAGTCAGTCAGACAGTTCAATGTCAGTGAGGTTTTTTTGTGCTCTCGTTTTTTAAAGGTCAAAGTCAGTAAGGCATCTATCAACAGACTTTAAGATCCCTCACAAGTGCACATACTCAGTTGTTAAGTCAATTAGTTTGTCATTCAGCACAGAAACAACCTGATACACTACTTCCAGTATAATTCAATGAACACACATTGAAATATAACCTTTGACCTCATTCACACAGTACAACTGAAGTATTCATAGACATATTGGGTGTTTCTCAATCGCGAGTAAAGCTGCTTCAGAGCCACTATTTCAAGCATACTACGTCATCGAGTGCCGCCGAAGTACTGTTCCAATCTCCAGCATACTTGGAAATCTACCGAGCCCGGCGTACTCCGTTTGGAGAAATATCGAGGCTGCACATGAGTAGACTCCGCGGTCTTAAATCCCCACAATGCTTTGCGCACGGACCAATTTCCCCAAATCTGTGGCGGAAGATGTAATGCGGGGCCTCTCATATGACGCACACCTGCACACTTGCTAGCGTGTTCCACACTTCGTTTTCCGAATGCCAGGAAGTATTCTTGACTCGCTTCTGAAGCAAGATGCTCGGCAGACATGTGCTACCAAGCAAGCGTACTCGCGATTGAGAAACACCCATTGTGTGTGTTGGGACGTACTATGAGATTGCACATTTGTTCACTGTCTCATAGCATATTTTAGTGTACTCATTCACGGTTTTGGGTTGTTTTCATTTTCCACCTTTTTATTTGAAATGTTTTCCTCCTTGTGTCTTCTCTGTTCCTTCTTCGTGTTTGCCTTCCTGTCGTTAGTTTCCCTGGTGTGTCTGATTGTCTGATTGTGTTCACCTGTTGCCCTTGTGCTTCTGCTCCCTTACCCCAGCTGTGTCTTGTCTTGTGATTACCCCTCTCTGTATTTAGTCTTGTCTTCCCCTGTGTGCCTTGTCGGTTCATTGTTTTTCCTGTCTCCCTCCATGTTGGTCACGGTCAGTTTTTGTGCTACCTATGTGTTTCATGCCATGTTTTTGTTCAGCTTTTAAATAAAGCTCGCTTTTTGTTTCTAGACCTTTTTACCTTTTTGTAGTCTGCTTTTGGGTCCTACCCTTTCCACGCAACCTAACAGAATGAACCGACCCAAAACCGTGACACTCAGTGCAGACAGGTTGTATTGAATCTTGCAGACACTGCCTTATTTAACCTCTTATTCCTTGAGCCAACTCCCTGTTAGAGAACGTGCTATTCAAGCATTGTGTCGCTAACAGTGAAGGTATGTCACCATCGGTTGACAGTTTTGAAAGGTTGGGCTATTTGATTCCTTATGTTATCATTAACACTAGAACCGCCAGAGATTTTTTATACCTAAAACCGCCACCTGGGTCAAATTGACCCGCTATTAGAATGCATTGATTTTCAAGGTAAAATGTTCTTTTATTGAACAGTGAGTTTTGATCGCACAGGGATGAAACGTATACCAATATAATCTGTGGACTCTCAGGGCTCGACATTATAAATGGCCCGTTGGCCCGGAAGCATTATTTAGACACCGCGGCCAGCATAACGTACTTTCAACTCGCCCCACAGCTGTTTGCTGCAGAGCGCAGCGCGAGCAGTCTCCCGTGAGCGGGAGCGCACTCCTTCACTACAGACTGTGGGTGTTTCTCAATCGCGAGTAAAAGCTGCTTCAGAGCCACTATTTCAAGCATACTACGTCATCGAGTGCCGCCGAAGTACTGTTCCAATCTCCAGCATACTTGAAATCTACCGAGCCCTGCGTACTCCGTTTGGAGAAATATCGAGGCTGCACATGAGTAGACTCCGCGGTCTTAAAATCCCCACAATGCTTTGCGCACGGACCAATTTCCCCAAATCTGTGGCGGAAGATGTAAGGCGGGGCCTCTCATATGACGCACACCTGCACACTTGCTAGCGTGTTCCACACTTCGTTTTCCGAATGGCTGGAAGTATTCTTGACTCGCTTCTGAAGCAAGATGCTCGGCAGACATGTGCTACCAAGCAAGCGTACTCGCGATTGAGAAACACCCTGTCTCTCTCTCTCTCTCTCTCTCTCTCTCTCTCTCTCTATAACTATCTATCAATATATCTATCCATCTATCTCTCTCTCTCTCTCAATCTATAAGGAACCGCAGTAGACAAAAGGCGTTGCTATAGCAACACGTCATGTTTATATGAAAAGGGGTGCGGTCAATATGACCCGCTGGGCGGAAATATGTATAAATGGCAATTTTTTGGGCGATTTCTTCAATCTGACTTCATATTGACAATTTTTAACAACATAGGGTGCTACATAACACACTTTCAGGAAAAGTCACGGACTGGAAGACTTTAATATTTTATTGAAAAAAAGTTACACGCAATAAAAAACAGCTCTGGTCAAATTGACCCGATTGGCGGTTCTAGTGTTAAATAATGCCAGATTAAATTTGAATCTAATACATAAAATGGTCATATGAATTAGTTACTATTTTTTTTTAACTTAATTACCTGTGTACTGCAAAATGTAAATTCACAATACAAGGACTTTTTTGTTTTTTTATCAAAATGAGTTTCACTCCCATCTGTACTCTGAGTGGTTTGTTCATATATCATCACTATTGATGATTTATAGACTGATTATTGATGATTGCGTTAAGGATTATAACATCTGTTTCCCTAAAAAACATGTGGAGAATAGATTTCTCTTAAAGGCTGCTGACAGTTTTTTCTGGATTTATGTAGTGGTACAAACCCATATCAAAACTCCCCTCTGTGAAAACCTTTGACTCTAATAAGTCGACAATAAAACAAGAATTTGATCCTGGTTTGTTCTGACCTTGAGTTGTTTAAAATGTAGATTTCCTCTCAAATGTTACCCACCCTCTCGGTCTATGAACAATGTTTTTAATTTCCTAGGAAGTAGATTATGTCTTGCTCTGTACATGATTTGTGCCGTTTTAAATTTAACCAGATCAGTAAACTTCAATATGTGTGACTTCAACTATACATTAGTGTGTTCAAGATTACTTGCAATATCAGTGTGTTATATAGAGTATACAATGAGTTGTAGTCCAGAAGTGTCTGGCTTTTCCCAATATTGCGATAGTCTTAGCCAGTTTTGCTTTTACATGAGTGATATGAGGTTTCCAGCTGATTTTGTGGTCTAAAACCACACCAAGGAACTTCATTTCATATACTCTTTCTATGTTTATGTTATCTAGTATTAATTGCACCTGTGGATTTGTTTTATGTTTTCCAAATAGCATAATATTTGTTTTGCTTATATTTAATGATAATTTGTTTGTGTCAAACCAATGTTTTACTTTAATCATTTCTGCTGTTATCACTTCCATTAGCTCTTTCAAATTGTCACCGGAACAAAAGATATTAGTGTCATCTGCAAATAAAATAAATTTCAATATATTTGATACTCTGCAAATGTTGTTGATGTATATTATGAACAGCTTTGGACCCAACACGGACCCCTGATACTCCACAAGTTATGTTCATGTATTCTGATTTATGTTCACCAATTTCAACAAATTGTTGTCTGTTGCTTAAATAATCTCTCACCCAGTCTAATCCCACCCCTCTGATGCCATACCATCTTAATATCTATGATCAGCTGATCCAAGAGGGTTTTAAATAGTTTATAAAGCTTCAGAAGAACCAAATCTATCAGACAAATTAAGTAGAATGGAAATAGTTAAAGGTGGGGTAGTAAGTTTTCAAATTCTAGCGCACTCGAGCTGGTTTCTCCAAAATTACCTACAGTACCCCACCTTAAAGTACTTTTTTTTAACCTACTTTCCCTAAATTGAGAACTAGTGAAAACTGTACTTCAGTAAGTACATTTAAAAAAACACAAAAAATAACATTCTTTGTTCCTTTTTTTTTAATCCATTGAGGCTTTGTTCAAACTTTACAAGCAGTGTGCAGAGAGGTGGACGAAATACAATTAACATAACACAACAGCTGAGATGTAACATTTACATTTCCCTGGTTTGTTAAACCACTGCAGCCTAATGTTTAATGATCAGATATTGTTGATTTCCAAGTAACTGTAAATACATTTTGTACCAATATACTATAATTCAATAATCAATCCTGAACTTCCCCTTTAAACACACCAGAGACCCATCATTTTCCCCTCAATTGAAAATTATAAAAAATATATATATAGTATTTTACTAATGAAAAATGCTTAACTAGTAATGTGTGCAAGTATGAAACACTTTTTGAACACACAATTCTGAGACAATAAATACTTTTCTTGTCCCCCTGACATAAAAGAAGTGGCAAAAGTTTATTTCTGAGTAAATAGTTTTCTGATCACTTCAAGTCATGACGGCAGGAGTGCAATCCGTAGAATAAACTAGAGTACATTAGAACATACTCATCAGTATTTTAGTGTTTTTATGCGTCTCAGGTGAACCATATGTGATCAGATTCTGAAAATTAACAATGTGTACAATGTACTTCCCCAGTTGAATACATTTATTACATTTAGTGAGAGTGAATCTTTCTGTAGAAAATCAAATGGTTGTTCTACTCAGTGTGATTGACAGGAGAGATGATCAGAGGGGCAGAGTTTTTACCACCATCATTAAGACGGGACTAAAGATGGGTAGAGTTTCTCTTTGAAGCAGCAGCCAGTGAAGGAGTAGATCAGAGCTGCAGCATCAACATCATAAAAGGAGACCAGACCCTCCTCATAATCCACAAACACCCCCACCTTCTCAGGCTGAGACTTCAGAGAGAGACTGACATCAGCAGAGCTTGTACTCATTTTCATTCCTCAACCATATCATCCAGTAACCATTCTGAGGAGACAGTGTGATCTGTCCCTTCCTGTTGATCGACTCTCTGACCACTCCTAAATCCACTCAGTCTTCCCTTTAACCTGAACCTCGTAATAAAATCTTCCTGAAGAGAAACTCTGCTTTGCTAAACACAGACACAGATCAAATCTCTCTGGATTGTCTGGGAGATTCTTCCTCACATCACCATCTTTAACTTGTTTTCCATCATCAGACAGGATGAGTCAGGATGTGCTGTATCAGGATCAAGAGTCACCTCCACCTCATACTGCTGGACCCTCTTCAGCTCCACCTCGACAGCTTCTTCATCTGTTTACTGAGCGTCTCCTCCAGCTGAGTCACAGCTCTCCTCACAGTCCCCTCATATGAAGGTGGACGGACCCTGACTTCTGTCCAGTTCTTGGTGGGTGGAGCAGCGTTCAGGGACGTGAAGCTTTGGAGGAGGTGGAGCTGGTCTTCAGAGCGTGACAGCTGCTCCACCTCAGAGCTTCTCTTCTTCAGCTCAGAGATTTCCTGTTCCAGCTCTTTGATGAAGCCTTCAGCCTGTTCCTCTGTCTCTCTCTGCTTCTCTTTGATGGTGTCGATGAGCTCGGCCTGGCTTCTCTCAACAGACTCCTTCAGAGCGGTGAAGACCTGAACACCATCTGCTATCTCTCTGTCTGCTCCTTCCTTACTGAGCTCCACTGAGCGATTCATCTCCTGAATCTTCAGTCGTCTCTTCTGGATCATCTGCTGAATTTCAGCCTCTGTCTTCCCCAGCTCAGCCTTCTTTCCTTCATATCCTTCTTTCAGAGGAACAACATCATGTGTCTTGTGGTCTGAATAGTGCAGAGCATGCAGACACACACCTGGTCGGTCTTACAGAACAGCTCCAGCAGTTTATCGTGCTTCACACACATCCTGCTTTCCAGGTTCTCCTCAGGGTCGATCAGCTGATGTTTTTTGAGCCTGCATTTCAGATGAGGCTCCAGGTGAGTCTCACAGTAGGAGGCCAGACACACCAGGCAGGACTTCAGGGCCTTCAGTCTGGTTCCAGTGCAGACGTCACAGGGAACTTCTCCTGGTTTGACAACTTGTTGCTCTGAGCTGCTGCTGCTGGCTTTCTGTTGAGCTGACTGTCTGAACTGAGCAGCCATCTCAGAGATGAATGTGTTGACCGCAGCTCAGGCCTTGTGTGGAATAACTTTTTACAGTTAGGACACTGATAGGGGACTTTCGTATCCCAGTGTTGAGAGATGCAGGCTTTACAGAAGTTGTGTCCACATGGTATGGTGACTGGATCAGTGAACACATCCAGACAGATGGAGCACAGAAACTGATCTTCAGTCAGCAGACAGCTGGCAGCAGACATGTCTCTCTGAGGACAAAACGTGTGAAAAAAACAAAAAACTGTAATGTTTATATGATTTAAAGGTGGGGTAGGTAAGTTTGAGAAACCGGCTCGAGATACACTTTTTGTTATATTCCATGGCCCTCATTGGTCATGTGCGCGTTCGTGTGTGTTGGAGGAGGGGCTCTATAAGGAAGTGGCAGATTTTTTCCGGCTGTGTATTTTCAAATTCTAGCGATCTCGAGCCGGTTTCTCAAATGTACCTACCCTACCTTTAATCTCTTGTACTGTTTGCTATAAGTCAAATAGATGGTGATACTGAACTCTGCTGATGTATCATGATTATGCGGAGGGTGAAAGATTGCTCAAATTTGCAGTACACTGTTATTGTTAAATGTTAAACAAATCTCTCTGTTTGTTAATATTATAAATAAATCTGGAAAATCATAGCAGCATTCAGTTTAAACTCTAAGAAACACAATGTGTAAGCTCTAATACTGTTGGGGGATTTTGCCGTTGTTGAACAGAGGAGTGAAACCTCCTGCTGAGCATCACTGAAGTTAATACTAGTTGTTGTTGTCGTGTGCTGTGCTGAAGCGCAATCATCCTTGTACATTACTGTTTTATATACAGTACTGTATTCACTATATTTATTATTATCTGTGTATTTATTCTTATTTATACATTTCCCATCTATTTACCTTTATTTTTGCATCATTTATTTTGTACATACTTCTGATAATTGTGTATATAACTGACTGTTTTGCACTCTGGTTAGACCGTCCTTCATTTCGTTACACTGTGCTTGCATTTTGTAATGACAATAGAGTAATCTGATCTAATCTAAATGTCACTACCCGATCTGCAGCCCTGCCCTATCTGCAGTGCCATGTGCGAGATGGTCCGCCATATTGCACAACTCCGTACGGCAACCCAACTAGGACACTTGACACAGTGGTTTTGGCAAAGCACACAAAGAAAACTCGAAAAGCGAGAGAGATGAGTATTGTTATTACAACGTGACTTCACTATTATTTAACAACTCTTTTTATTGGGTTGTTTTATTTGGGTTAAGTACATTGTCAGAATAAGTGAGAAATGGATTTAACTTCTGTTAGACAGCTATATGCCATACATTTTTGCATACATTCACAGTAAATATTTATTCAGTATGATAGCTGTCTAACAGAAGTTAAATCCATGTCTCACTTATTCTGACAATGTACTTAAACCCAAATAAAAGAACCCAATAAAAAGAGTTGTTAAATAATAGTGAAGTCACGTTGTAATAACAATAGCTCATCTCTCTCGGTTTTCGGGGTTTTCTTTGTGTGCTTTGCCAAATGCCACTGTGTCAAGTGTCCTAGTTGGTTTGCCGTACGGAGTTGTGCAATATGGCGGACCATCTCGCACATGCGCACTGCAGATAGGGCAGGGCTGCAGATCGGGTAGTGACGGTAGCCTCATCTCAATACCCCTCCTCGACTCCTCTCTTCCCCTCCTCCGGGACTTGACCCGGAAATCGATCAAGACACGCCCTTTTGAAGGACGTCCCAATAGCTGAAATGCACACGGAGGAGTCGAGGAGGGGTGAGGGAGGAGGGGTGTTGGAGGAGACGAAAGGGAGGATACCAAGCCCCCAGGAAGTGCGCCGGACTCAGATGAAAATATTCGTGGTGGCCAAACGGCGGTACTACACTTCCTTTTGGTTGCCAGGCCCGGAAACACTTTTTCCCATTGACTTACATGGAGAAAGAGTGGTCTGTAAATCGTTGGATATTTTTTTTTAAACTAAATAAACTACCCAGTATGAACACTTGTATAAGTTGTTACAGCTATATGCCATACATTTTTGCATACATTCACAGTCAATATTTATTCAGGATAGCTGATAACAGAACTTTAAATCCATTTCTCACTTATTCTGACAATGTATTTAAACCCAAATAAAAGAACCCAATAAAAAGAGTTGTTAAATAATAGTGAAGTCACGTTGTAATAACAATAACTCATCTCTCTCGGTTTTCTGAGTTTTCTTTGTGTGCTTTGCCAAATGCCACTGTGTCAGTGTCCTAGTTGGGTTGCCGTACGGAGTTGTGCATCTTGCACATGCGCACTGCAGATAGGGCAGGGCTGCAGATCGGGTAGTGACAGTGACACTAAAAAACAGTAAACATTATCAGCTTCAAAAGGCAGACAGCAGTTACTACAGAAACGTGTGTACAAATGATATAAAATGAAATATCTAATTGTCATGCCTTTTTATAAGCAACACTTTTAAACACAACACCAGATCCCCTGCTTTGGTCAGTCCAGAACAAATCTAATATTTAGATTCTACTTTGTTTAATAGAGTCATTTATAAAGATGTTTTCAATACAGGAAATATGAAAATAAGTATAATGCTAGCTTTAACTGTATGCTGTTCTAACCTAACTTACACAGAGTTTACATTGTAGTTGTGGCTCTTGCTAATATCTTCACTGACACATATCTATAGTATAATATTCTTTACATGGTAAAATGGATGTAATACAGTCAGATTCTGATTTTAATCCAGCTTTGATTAATTATTTAGTTAGTGATGTGTCTGTAGTGTTCTCACCAGTGTTTGCAGAGTCCTGCTGTGTTGTTGATAAAAAGCTGATGGATTCAGTCGAGTGTTTCTTCAGAGAAACAGAGACTTGTCTCGGCTGCTGCTCTGCTGCAGCTCTGACAAACATCAGCTTTGATTTCTGGGAAATGGAAACTCTTCTCTTACAGTCTGGTCCCACCTCTCAGTGGCTGTTTGCCAAGAGGGAGTGGAGGAACTATTGAGGCTTGTTATTTCACTTTGTGACGATGCATTTTACAGCTGATCCAAGAGGCTTTTCAAATAGTGTATTGAGCATAAGTAGGAATATTTTCTCAATACATAAAGGACATCTCTTTACACATCGGGAGATTTATAGCTATATTTCACAACGCTGTGTTATGGTCCCTGTTTAAGAGCAGCTGGTGAAACACTTCCTCCTCCCTGAACAGACTGTTTGAAAATGGGTCTTGTAAGAAATATGCGGAGTAAAGGCTTGTGGAGTTATACAATAAACACACAACGTCTAAATCCTATTATTAGATGCGATATTAATCACAGAGGAACGAACCCGGGAGGAAGACCCGCCCCCCGTCGAGACCGGCCAATAGGAGGACTATAGACTATAACATATGATGGACAGGAAAAAAACGCTCTCTCTCTATCCTGGCCACGCGATAAACAACAGCTGGGGAGGCAGCGGCACCCCACGCGAACGGGAGAGCCGCTGTCAGTACCATGGCCGTTTCTCAATCCGAGGATGCTGGCTTGGTAGCACAGCCGAGCCGAGCATCTTGCTTCAGAAGCAAGGCAAGAATACTTCCTGCTATTCGGAAAACGAAGAGTGGAACAGGCTAGCAAGTGTGCAGGTGTGCGTCATATGAGAGGCCGCACCTTACATCTTCCCACAGATTTGGGGAAATTGGTCCATGCGCAAAGCATTGTGGGGATTTTAAGGATGCAAGTCTACCCATGTGCAGCCTCGAAATTTCCCCCAAACCAAGGACGCGGCCTCGGTGGAATTCCAAGTATGCTGGAGATTGGAACAGTCCTTCGGCGGCACTCGATGACGTAGCATCCTTGAAATATTGGCTTGGAAGCCAATATCCTCGCGATTGAGAAACGGCCCGTATGTGTTCGCCCTACCATATGTGTTCGGGCTCCGTCGCTTACCAATGACGTCACGCATTGTGATTGGCTGTACGGTAATCGCACGCTGATTGGTGTAACTAGGGGCGCTGACTAGGGTATACCGGGGGTCTGATCAAAGGATGAAGCTGTTAACGTGCTGCTACCATAAACTGGCTGTAGCCCACAAACCAGCGACGTGCAGTCAGGGGAGGCAGGGAAGGCAGAGCCTCACCTGTCATACTCCAATGTAACGGAAAAACAGTTAAAGAAAAACGAAATAATAATAATAATAAAATGTCTCCACTGATCTGTGTTGTAAGTGTGATTTCTGTATGATTCCAATCGCTTTTTATAGTCAAAATCAGCAAATTTGCCGAGCTCCTCTACAACTAGGCTACATGGGAGCGATGAGGATTGAGGCAGGGACGTGCTCTGCCTCTCGTAAGCCCTCAGTAACTTGCTGGAGCACGGGCACTAATTTAGCGCGGCCACTTATTTTGTGAGCGCGCTCAAGCCAGTTACTGTGGGTAAGGTAAGGCACAGATGAGCTCTGCCTCACCTCAGATGCGTCACCCCACAGAAACTGTCTGGAAAGCGGGCCCTAAGCGCATGCCTGTTACCATCTCACTGTAGGTCACCAATGTAATGTTTGTAGATCCCTTTATTACATTTATCCTCGCCATCCATAGTCTCTAAATAACTTATTTCACGTATATATGATATGTAGGCTCGCTGGTCTCATCATACAACGGCACTGAGAAAGCACTGAAGCCCACAGGTTCTTGTTGCTACTGTTAATACGCAGAGACGGTAGACGCAAACAACAAACTAGACTTTTGAAACTAGAGAGATAAGGAGGACTTTTACAAAAAAGTAATAGAGATTGTTGTCCAGAAGGATAGCATGGACTTCATCTTCAAGTCAAGGTAAGACCACAATTGTAATGAAAATGGGATCTTACTAAGAAAGAACAATCCAATATTTAGATTTTGGGTATCCTTTTGTTGAACGGTCTGTTTAAAATGAATCGAAGCATCAGACTAAAAAAGCTTTTGAAAATAACAGAATATTTCGATTAAAGGTGGGGTAGGTAAGTTTGAGAAACCGGCTCGAGATCCACTTTTGTTATATTCCATGGAATGCTCTTAACATCCCGATAGCAATGAATATCTTAAGTGCTTTGACAAAAAATCCATAAAAAAATGTCATCTGTTGAAGCCGTAGTACTGTAAAAAGCACGACCAATCATTTTAGCCGGCCCGGCTAAAATAACTGGATGGCCTACCTGCCATGGATGTATAATAAGAACTGGATACAGCGTGGGGGGCGGGGCCTCATTCATTCCTATGAGAGTTGCTCATTGGCGCATGATGATAAAATGGTCCAACTTTTGAGAGAGCGAAACGTCACAGATTACCCGTCATGCCTGAGAAGTACCCGTATGTGCGCTCATAGCGCATGCGCAACTTTAACCACGCTCCCCAAAATGCTCGTTCACATCAAGCCATCAAGCACGTCAATTTCAAGAGAAAAAGAAGAAGAAGAAGCACGTAACAGCACCGCACGTTCATGACAGCATGGTAATGGATTGTTATTATGATGGATTTGATATTAACGAGGCGGCCGTGGCAGTTAGCAGCTAGCGGCTAGCTAGTAATTATGCTAATTTACACATCAGTCGTTATGTAGGCTACTTTTATATTACGCTGATGTAACAGGATCTAGTGATATCCAAGCAACTGAGCTTAATTTAGCATGATACTTGTGTGGGTTGTAGCCAGTGGCGGCGCCAGGGTATGGCTGGGTAGGCTACAGCCATACCAAGAAATGGCTTAGCCCCACCTTAGCCCCACCATGAAAAATGATGTTAAAGTAAGCAAATTCAATTAAATAATAAGCAAAATGCTAAATGTTGAGAACACAGATTGCGAAAATATACGGGTCGTGTCTACAACACACAAACTGATCCTCCTGTAACAACAAGTGCACGTTACTGATGCAATATGGTTGAGACCATTCGGGGTTATGCTAGAAGAGGGGTGCAAGGAATAGTCTAAGTAGTGGGGGAGTTTTATACACTAAAGGTGTGGAAATTCTCTGGCGTTATAATATCAGCGCGGCGCGGTCAGATCAAAATGCCTCCGAATGCAATTTGAATAGACCTACAGATTGAGATCAATCGGAACCGCCATTCAGTATCCCCATTGGATCTTCAACGTGTACTATCATACGTCACGTTCACAGTGATCCCTTTTTATTTACTACAAGACAAATGTGCCGTTTTATTTCATACAGTTCCATTTTGATTGAGACAGGGAAATAATCTAAACCTCACGCGTGGCGTTTCACTGTCAAGGGGGGCGATATAGCGTGTATGTAATTACATTGCAAATAATGACTTGAGCACCACCACTGTATGGGTTAGCCCTACCATAGATTACCCAACAAAAATACTCTGGCGCCGCCACTGGTTGTAGCCATAGACTGTAAAGGTTGTAGCCGCCATGAAACCACTTGGTAATATATACAAATATATGTATTTGGAGTTATGATCAATTGTGATTTAAATCTTTATCTAAAAAGTAAAGCTGATGCTGGATTACTGTGGTAGAGTTAAAATAACAATAGCCTATTTCTCTTTGAAATGTGATGGAGTAAAAGGATAGTAACTGTGATTATTCATGTTAAGTACCCAACAAGTAACTAAAACGTATAATACTTGAAGGAAAGGTGTAACATGTTTCCATAAATACCAATATCACACACTACAACACAGACTATAACACCCCTTGTTGTTAAATACCAACCATGTGTGTATATATATATATATTTATATATACATATATATATATATATAATATATATGTATATATATATATATATATATACATATATGCCGCTAAAACTGTGTAATATACCAGGCTGCTAAATCCTCCAAACTGTTACAGGATGTGTATTTTGTAAAATGTGAAACTTTTTTATTATAATTTCTGGTTTTTAATCTTTAATACTTTTTGTATGCATACTTTAAGTAACATTAGGCTGTCTTTGTCTCTTTTCTGCTGTAACAATGTAAATGTATTCTGATTCTGATCTAATTGATATGTTTTTGTCACAGTTTTGTTTCCCTATATTACGACACTTGTTTTGTTTAAGATTATTTCTCCTTTTTTTACAGACATCCCCAACCATAGTGGAATGCTGTTGTAAAGGATTGCATTGATCCGTGCATCAATACCTCCACCCAGCTTTGAGGCCTCCAATGAATGAAATCATCTTGTGGCTGGGAAAAATGTGAAAAAATAAATCTCACAAAGAGTGACTTTCTGGTGTAATCATTATAATATCAAAGACAAGCACTTTTAGTAACAATATATAAAATCATTCAGCAGCAGAGGTTGGGGTGAAAACAGCATTTCTCATCATATCTCCTCTTCGTCCCATCTCCTTTCATCACATCCAGTGCCAGGAGAGCTAATCCAAAGACCTCATCACACCTCCTCTTCATCCCATCTCCTCATCAAATCCAGATCTTCAGCATCATCACCAGTGTCTAGACCCCGGGGGGTTCCCTATATGCTCACAGCTGCATTTCCCCCTTTAGATATACGATGTCAGGATCGGGGTCTAATCGCCAAAGACTTAACATTTATCATATGGCATGTGTCAATAAATGTTCTTTAAACAAAATGAAGTCTCTCCTGATTTAACTGTCTGGACCCCATCCTCAAAAAAATGTCAAACCATAACATGCCTTCAGAGGGCTTTCCTGTTGATCATGTTTGGTGGATTTTTAATAGAATCATTGTAATCAATATTATATTACCTTTTAATCTATATAAATTGTATTAAAAATTGTTGTCACTATTTTTTTCACCTAGTTCTACTATGCCAGCCATCAGAGGTATACATTTTGTAACATCTCTTTTAGGTTTCATTTCTTATTTTTGTGAATTTCTATATAAAATGCTGATTTCTACCTGAAATGCTTATGTATTTTTAATTACATTTTCATAGAGCTTTGACTTTTTCAGCTGAATAAATATTATAACTCTAGATGGTTTTGTTCAGCATTGCCAGCTTCACTGTTGAGCTTTATGTTGTGCCCAGCATTCTCCTGTGCTCAGAAATCAAAATGTGGATAAGCATAAAACAACACTAAAATAAATACTACAATACAACTTGTTATTTGACACACACAAGGTTGTTCATTTGTGTGTATAAATATACAACACAGGCTTTATACATATATATATATATACATATACAAGTATAATTAGCTTTGACACATATATCTTTATTTATATATGTATAAGTATGACGACTTCCTCGGGCGATATCATATGGTATAGCTAATTAATCTGGGTCAAAACGTGTTGTGCCCACATGCAAAGGTTGTAAACTCTGGCTTATCCCTGCGTGGTATTATAGTAATAGCACTCCTTTAATGGTATATTGCAAGTGCAATAAGAAGCTACAGGGACGTTAATCTACGTCGGTAATATTAACTTTATTTAATACAAGATTTACATCATACAGCCCATGTAGTATAATATTTTACAAATGATGAATTACAGCAAACATGTGCAATATATCCATTATTACAGCTCCGTGGGCTGGCAGTAAGGCGATATGGGTCCGTTCTTATTGTGCATCCATGGGTAAAGGTAAAACTCATGTAGTGCTGAACACGTAACATGAACGTGCCGGGCGGCGCGGTCCCGTGGGTTAGATGCGCGTTCATAATGCAGAGGGAAATAACTCTCAGAATAACGTTATTAGCACATTTTTACAACTTGAAGAACGAATGTTTTTAATAAGGGCTATACAAGTGTTCATACTGGGTAGTTTATTTAGTTTAAAAAAAATTATCCAACGATTTACAGACCACTCTTTCCCATGTAAGTCAATGGGAAAAAGTGTTTCCGGGCCTGGCAACCAAACGGAAGTGTAGTACCGCCGTTTGGCCACCACGAATATTTTCATCTGAGTCCGGCGCACTTCCTGGGGCTTGCATCAGACAGAGGGCTGCTGTGCCTCCTGTCATCATTAACAGACGTCTCTTTAAAATGACCGCTCAGAGGAGAGGAGTTCTCATTTCTCTAACCGCCTGCTGCTTCATGGCTGCTTCCCCTCCTCTCTCCTCGGCTCCCCTCCTCGGCTCCTCCGCTCGCATCTCCTGTGGGCGGGACTAAGGGTCCTTCTCAGATCGACTATTTTCATTTCCTCGGTCCTCGGTCCTCGGTCCTCGGTATCACCGGAAGTTGATTTGTCTGCGCCATCTTGTGTAGCGTCCCATGGCTCTTATTTCGAGAAGGGTCCAGCTGCGGCCGCGGCAAGTACACGACACTACACGACACGCCCCCTACACGACACGCCCACCTGACACGATACTACGGTGGCTGAGAGACATTACCGTACTGTGACGACCCCTGCTTCAAGGTCTCCTGTGGGGTGCATGGCCCTTTAACGTTTCTCCTCTTTTGTGTGACGACCTGATTGAGGACACCTGGCGGCTGTCGGAGGATTTAAGAGGAGGAGCCGGAGTCTCGAGGGCGCGCTCCCGCAGAGGACCTGACCACGGAGCAGCCACGTTGCTTAGCCTTTTTTGGCTTTTTCCTTTGTGTTAGTTTTTCTTTGTTTATGACAAACTTTTGTTAATAAATATATTTTTCATACATGTTCTTGTCCTTTCCCACGCTTTTTGTTATGGCCAAGAGCCAGGCCATGACAGATGGGGGCTCTCAGTCCACTTCTCTTATCTGTGATACAGCAACGGATAGGTAAGATTTGTGTTGGGAGTTGGTGCGCGTGTATAAAGTTTGTTGGGAGCGCGTTTGCAGTGCGGCCGGTTTCTTTGTTTCGGCTCGTTGTGGGAAGGACATTGCAGATCGTTGTTTGGGGACATATTTGATTACTTTGTGAGGCTTGATTTGTTTGGTATCATATTTTGGGAGAGTGGTTGCTAGTTGTTCTTAGCCGTGGTCAGCTGTTTGTTTTTTTGTTTTTTTTTCTCCTTTCTCTCTCGTGGGGGTTTGTTGGTACGTTGCAGGTGGAGCAGGGCGGAGCGGTGCGGAGTTTTCCCTGGCAGGTTAAGCGGCGGTTCCCTTGGGATTGTTGAGCGGGGTGTGTAGTGTTGCGGAGAAAGTGGTTGAAGCTTCGGCTTGGGAGCATGGCCGTGGTCACAGTAGTGTTGCTAGCTTGCTAGTCGCTTTGCTGGGCCAGCGGTCTCCAGTGCGTAAATACCCACCACAAGTAACTGCATGAAGACTAGGGAGGAGATTAGTCAGTGGGATGGTGAGTTAGTGGGGAAACTCCAATCAGAACATTTGTGTTTTCCACTTTGGACGCATAATAAGTGTGGTGGTATCTGTCCGGGTTGTTTCTGTGTTTTTTTTCTTTCATCTCTCCGGTTTAAAGGTCCGGTGTTGTGTTCCGGTGAGGGGTCGTTGGAAGTTAATATGGCTGACGTAGAGGCATTTATTGAAGCTCCGTCTCAGGAGTTGCTTGGCACTTTTTCAAGAGAGCAGCTGCTCTTAATTGCTGAGCATTTCTCTGTGTCTATTGTCGGGGATAGAAGGGTGAAAGACAACATAAAAGACTCTATAGTGTCGACGTTAAGGGAGACGGGAGTTTTTGCTGCAAAGGAAGAGGGGGTTTTGTTAAAACCTCGTTTTCAGGCAAGTGCACTTTCTTTTGAGCAGCAGAGGGAAATGTTGTTGTTGCAGCAGGAACACGAAAAAATAAAGTGGGAACATGACCGAGTAAAGTATGAAAGTGACGGGAACATGACAAAAGGAAGTATGAGTTGGGAATTGAAAAGGAAATCACAGTGGAGCGGATGCGACAAGAATCTGAGAAAGCCAAGATAGAGTTGGAGGGACATCGTCTGGCTATTCTCAGAGATGGCGCGTTGTCCGGTGAGGGGGGGTGAACAGGTGACCAGGTCTCCTCATCGCTTTGATGTTAATAACCTGCGCTTGCTGCCTCACTTTAATGAAAGTGATCCCGACACGTTTTTTTGTTATTTGAACGTGTAGCTAGGGCTAGAGAGTGGCCTGATGCGGACTGCGCTCTGATGCTTCAGTGTGTTCTCACAGGAAGAGCGCAGTCTGCATATTCCTCCTTATGTCTGGAAGATAGCTCTAGCTATAGTAAAATAAAATCAGCGGTGCTTAGAGCATATGAACTGTGCCAGAGGCCTATCGACAGCGTTTTAGGTCCTTTGAGCAAAAACAAGATCAAACATATGTGGAGATGGCGAGGGATTTGTCTGTTCATTTTAAGCGTTGGTTAACTGCTCTTGAAATCGATTCTTTTGACGATTTGTGTGAACTCATGATTTTGGAACAGTTCAAAAATATTCTTCCTGACAAGATTGCTACCTCATAACAGAGCACAAGTTAATTTCCGCGGCTGGAGCTGCTGTGGCAGCTGATGAGTTTGTGTTGCTTCATAAGAGCAGGTTCGGAGGGCGCTCTGGGGCACTAACTGTTTGTGAAGGAAATAGAAAGGACGTTGGGATGGATCCAAGGAAATTGAGTTGGTCAAATCTGATGTGGATAAAAACAACGATATTGCCACTACTGTCGTGAAAAAGGCCATTGGAAGGCAGAATGTCCTGATTAGAGCAAAATCTGAGGGAGGAAGATGTTTTGTTGGGCCTGTTGCGTTAGCTGTGCCTGTGAAAAGCTGCTGTGTTGCCGATGTGCTTAATCCCACTTATGTGGATCTGAGGTTTTGGCATCTTATGCTCCATTTATACGAGACGGCTTGGTGTCATTGGTAGGTAGTAATGTCAGAGTTCCAATAAAATCTTGCGGGACACAGGGGCTTTTGACTCCTATATTGTTGACTCTGTTTTGCCGTTGTCTGGTGAAAGTGACACAGGTGACACAGTTCTGAGTTGGGGGATGGGATTAAAAGTTTTCCTATTCCTGTTCATAGGATGTATATTGACTGTGACCTTGTTAAAGGTGAAGTAGCTGTTGGTGTACGTCCAGCTTTGCCAATCGAGGGGATACATTTTATTCTGGGCAACGGTTTGGCAGGTGGCAGAATCTGGACTGATGTTCCCCCTGCGCCTTTAGTGACTGGTGGTCTGATTGAGTCTGGGTTTGAGGAGAGCTCTACAGTGGTGCCAGGGGTCACGTCCTCCTGCGTGATCACGCGTGCTATGGCCAAAACTATGCTGTTTAGAAACCAGAAGGCCAAGCATTGCTCCACTGGTCAAAGTGGTCGTGGTGGCGGCGGCTTTGATGGTGGCGGCGGCTTTGATGGTGGTGGCGGCGGCTTTGATGGTGGTCGTGGTGGCGGCGGCGTTGATGATGGTCGTGGCGGCGGTGGCGGCGGCGTTGATGGTGGTCGTGGCGGCAGCGGCAGCAGGGGTCGAGGACGTGGCAAGGAAATGTCCTGCTATCGGTGTGGAGACCAAGGACATATGGCCAGGGACTGTGACCAAACTGAGGATGTGTACTGCAACAAACCAGGCCACATGGCTCGTGACTGTGGGCATGCCAACGACCGGAGGTGCTACTTCTGCGGTGGGCTTGGTCACATCTGGTGACGTTGTAATAAGGTGAAATGTTACAGGTGTGGCGACATTGGCCACGTTGCGGGGCATTGCAGTAAACCCAGTGAGGCTAACGGCTACAACTGCAGAAAAGCGGACCATCTGTTAACAGTTTGCCCCGAGGAAAATGCGCATAACTTATATCTTTGACTGTAATGTATTGTCTTTCATACTGTTTTGTAAATCTTTCTTGCTCTGCCCATCTTTTTAAAGTGTGCTTCTCAGGTACCTGGGTTGCTAAAGATGTGGCTGGGTGTTGAAGGCGCGGTTGGCAGAATGAGGGTTGTATGTTACAGTTGTTGGTTTTCTTTAAAATAGGGTACCTTATGTCTTTTGTTTTTGTTTTTGTTTGGGATGGGGTTGGTTTGTTGTGCCGGTGGTCCTAGGGACACCGACTTTAAGGGGGGGGGTGTGACGACCCCTGCTTTACTGTCTCCTGTGGTGTGTGTGTGCATGGCCCTTTAATGTTCTCCCTCTGTTGTGTCAGCGCTGATTGAGGACACCTGTCTGCTGGCACCAGAGGATTTAAGGGCCTGAGCAGACTCTCGATCTCTCTCTCCCGCAGAGGACCTGACCGCGGAGCAGCCACGTCGCTTAGCCTTTTTGCTTTTTCCTTTGTGTTCGTTTTCTTGGTTTACGTTAAACTTTTGTTAATAAATATATTTTTCATATATGTTCTTGTCCTTCCCACGCTTTTTGTTATGGCCAAGAGCCAGGCCATGACAGTTAAGACGTACTATGAGATTGCACATTTGTTCACAGTCTCATAGCATATTTTAGTTTACTCAGTGCAGACAGGTTGTATTGAATCTTGCAGACACTGCCCTTATTTTAACCTCTTATTCCTTGAGCCAACTCCCTGTTAGAGAACGTGCTATTCAAGCATTGTGTCGCTAACAGGTGAAGGTATGTCACCATTGGTTGACAGTTTTGAAAGGTTGGGCTATTTTGATTCCTTACTATGTTATCATTAAATAATGCCAGATTAAATTAGAATCTAATACAAAAGTGGTCATATGAATTAGTTACTATTTTTTTTAACTTAATTACCTGTGTACTGCAAAATGTAAATTCACAATACAATTTTTTTTTTTTTCCAAATGAGTTTCACTCCCATCTGTACTCTGAGTGGTTTGTTCATATATCATCAATAGCCAGATTTATAGACTGATTATTGATGATTGCGTTAAGGATTATAACATCTGTTTCCCTAAAAAACATGTGGAGAATAGATTTTTCTTAAAGGCTGCTGACAGTTTTTCTGGATTTATGTAGTGGTACAAACCCATATCAAAACTCCCCTCTGTAAAAACCTTTGACTCTAATAAGTCGACAATAAAACAAGAATGTGATCCTGGTTTTAACCAGTGTACACATTTCTGTGCTGTTTCTGTATGCGTTAGTATATTTAAAGATAACATTTCAGAAAACGTGTACTGTAATAAAAAACAAAGTCATGATGTGAGTGAAACATTTTTAATTGTAATATTATTCACCATCCACCTCTTTAAAAATAATGACATTTCAAATGATAAGCTCCATCTTATAAACAGGGCATTAATAAAATAGACTTTACAAGCATATTTCATGCAATTTTGATATTTAAAAAACCCTTTATTTATCTCCCAGTCAGACGGGACGTTTGCAGTGAGTTAGTCTCACCTGTACAGGCAGTGCTGGAGTGTGTTCAAGGTGAAGAATGAGATCATAATCATTAGAAGCAGTCCAACCAGTCAGTCAGACCGCTCTCACTGACACAGGCTGCAGCCATCAGACACTTAGATTAGCTTAGTTTAGCATATATACTAGGAAAAGGGGGAAATAGTGAGTGACAAAATACACATTTAAGTGTACTTAATATATCTCTGTACGAAAACTGAAATGTAAAAACAATTTGGCAACTTGTTTGGTCCCAGTCAAGAAATAGCCCGACCCATAATCCCCTGTTAAACGTCTTATTGATGTTTTTACTCCTCTGATTTGGTATGGATTAAACAAACTGGATTCAGAGCTGCTGATAGGTGGATTTTGTTACCTTTGGACAGGCTGGCTTTGTCTTCCCCTGTTTCCAGTCTTTATGCTAAGCTAAGCTAACCAGTTGATGGCCTTATTTCTAACAAACATATACAGCAATCTTAATATCTATGATCAGCTGATCCAAGAGGGTTTTAAATAGTTTATAAAGCTTCAGAAGAACCAAATCTATCAGACAAATGTAGTTAAGTAGAAATGGAAATAGTTAAGTACATTTTTTTAAGATACTTTCCCTAAGTTGAGAACTAGTGAAAACTGTACTTCAGTAAGTACATTTAAAAAAACACAAAATAACATTCTTTGTTCCTTTTTTTTAATCCATTGAGGCTTTGTTCAAACTTTACAAGCAGTGTGCAGAGAGGTGGACGAAATACAATTAACATAACACAACAGACAGCTGAGATGTAACATTTAATTTCCCTGGTTTGTGAAACCACTGCAGCCTAATGTTTAATGATCAGGTATTGTTGATTCTCCAAGTAACTGTAAATACATTTTGTACCAATATACTATAATTCAATAATCAATCCTGAACTTCCCCTTTAAAACACACCAGAGACCCATCATTTTCCCCTCAATTGAAAATTATAAAAAATATATATACAGTATTTTACTAATGAAAAAGGAGTGCATTACTTCCACTAGTAATGTCTGCAAGTATGAAACACTTTTTGAACACACAATTCTGAGACAATAAATACTTTTCTTGTCCCCCTGACATATAAAGAAGTGGTAAAAGTTTATTTCTGAGTAAATAGTTTTCTGATCACTTCAAGTCATGACGGCAGGAAGTGCAATCCGTAGAATAAACTAGAGTACATTAGAACATACTCATCAGTATTTTATGTGTTTTTATGCGTCTCATCAAGGTGAACCATATGTGATCAGATTCTGAAACATTAACAATGTGTACAATGTACTTCCCCAGTTGAATACATTTATTACATTTAGTGAGAGTGAATCTTTCTGTAGAAAATCAAATGGTTGTTCTACTCAGTGTGATTGACAGGAGAGATGATCAGAGGGCAGAGTTTTTACCACCATCATTAAGACAGGGACAAAGTATGGGTAGAGTTTCTCTTTGAAGCAGCAGCCAGTGAAGGAGTAGATCAGAGCTGCAGCATCAACATCATAAAAGGAGACCAGACCCTCCTCATAATCCACAAACACCCCCACCTTCTCAGGCTGAGACTTCAGAGAGAGACGGACTGAGGACAGCACAAGCTTGTACTCATTTTCATTCCTCAACATATCGTCCAGTAACCATCTGAGGAGACAGTGTGATCTGTCCCTTCCTGTTGATCGACTCTCTGGCCACTCCTAAATCCCACCAGTCTTCCCTTTAACCTGAACCTCGTAATAAAATCTTCCTGAAGAGAAACTCTGCTTTGCTAAACACAGCACAATATCAAATCTCTCTGGATTGTCTGGGAGATTCTTCTCACATCACCAGTTTAACTTGTTTTCCATCATCAGACAGGATGAGTTGGGATGTGCTGTATCAGGATCAAGAGTCACCTCCACCTCATACTGCTGGACCCTCTTCAGCTCCACCTCAAGCAGCTTCTTCATCTGTTTACTGAGCGTCTCCTCCAGCTGAGTCACAGCTCTCCCACAGTCCCCTCATATGAAGGTGGACGGACCCTGACTTCTGTCCAGTTCTTGGTGGGTGGAGCAGCGTTCAGGGACGTGAAGCTTTGGAGGAGGTGGAGCTGGTCTTCAGAGCGTGACAGCTGCTCCACCTCAGAGCTTCTCTTCTTCAGCTCAGAGATTTCCTGTTCCAGCTCTTTGATGAAGCCTTCAGCCTGTTCCTCTGTCTCTCTCTGCTTCTCTTTGATGGTGTCGATGAGCTCGGCCTGGCTTCTCTCAACAGACTCCTTCAGAGCGGTGAAGACCTGAACACCATCTGCTATCTCTCTGTCTGCTCCTTCCTTACTGAGCTCCACTGAGCGATTCATCTCCTGAATCTTCAGTCGTCTCTTCTGGATCATCTGCTGAATTTCAGCCTCTGTCTTCCCCAGCTCAGCCTTCTTTCCTTCATATCCTTCTTTCAGAGGAACAACATCATGTGTCTTGTGGTCTAAAACAGTGCAGAGCATGCAGACACACACCTGGTCGGTCTTACAGAACAGCTCCAGCAGTTTATCGTGCTTCACACACATCCTGCTTTCCAGGTTCTCCACAGGGTCGATCAGCTGATGTTTCTTCAGCCTGCCTTGTCAGGTGAGGCTCCAGGTGAGTCTCACAGTAGGACTCCAGACACACCAGGCAGGACTTCAGGGCCTTCAGTCTGGTTCCAGTGCAGACGTCACAGGGAACTTCTCCTGGTTTGACAACTTGTTGCTCTGAGCTGCTGCTGCTGGCTTTCTGTTGAGCTGACTGTCTGAACTGAGCAGCCATCTCAGAGATGAAAGTGTTGACCAGCAGCTCAGGCTTTATGTTGAAAACTTTACAGTTGGGACACTGACTCGGGACATTTCTATCCCAGTGTTCAGAGATGCAGGCTTTACAGAAGTTGTGTCCACATGGTGTGCTGACTGGATCAGTGAACACATCCAGACAGATGGAGCACAGAAACTGATCTTCAGTCAGCAGACAGCTGGCAGCAGACATGTCTCTCTGAGGACAAAACGTGTGAAAAAAACAAAAACTGTAATGTATATATGATTTAATCTCTTGTATCTGTTTGCTATAAGTCAAATAGATGGTGATACTGAACTCTGCTGATGTATCATGATTATGCGGAGGGTGAAAGATTGCTCAAATTTGCAGTACACTGTTATTGTTAAATGTTAAAAAATCTCTCTGTTTGTTAATATTATAAATAATCTGGAAAATCATAGCAGCATTCAGTTTAAACTCTAAGAAACACAATGTGTAAGCTCTAATACTGTTGGGGGATTTTGCCGTTGTTGAACAGAGGAGTGAAACCTCCTGCTGAGCATCACTGAAGTTAATACTAGTTGTTGTTGTCGTGTGCTGTGCTGAAGCGCAATCATCCTTGTACATTACTGTTTTATATACAGTACTGTATTCACTGTATTTATTATTATCTGTGTATTTATTCTTATTTATACATTTCCCATCTATTTACCTTTATTTTTGTATCATTTATTTTGTACATACTTCTGATAATTGTGTATATAACTGACTGTTTTGCACTCTGGTTAGACCCTCCTTAATTTCGTTACACTGTGCTTGCATTTTGTAATGACAATAAAGTAATCTAATCTAATCTAATCTAAAAAACAGTAAACGTTATCAGCTTCAAAAGGCAGACAGCAGTTACTACAGAAACAGGTTCAAAGCTCAAGGCTACTTACCACAGTGTGTACAAATGATATAAATGAAATATGTAATTGTCATGCCTTTTTATAAGCAAACTTGTAACATAACACCAGATCCCTTGCTTTGGACAGTCCAGAACAAATCTAATATTTAGATTCTACTTTGTTTAATAGAGTCAATTATAAAGATGTTTTCAAATACAGGAAATATGAAAATTAGCATAAGCTAATGCTAGCTTTGACTGTATGCTCTCTAACCTAACTTAACCAGAGTTTACATTGTAGTTATATTGTTGGCTGTTGCTAATGTAAATGTTGAGGTTTTTATCTTAACTGACACATTTATAGTATAATATTCTTTATATGGTAAACTGATGTAATACAGTCAGATTCAGATTTTAATCCAACTTTGACTAAATATTTAGTAAGTGATGTGTCTGTAGTGTACTCACCAGTGTTTGCAGAGTCCTGCTGTGTTGTTGAGAAAAAGCTGCTGGATTCAGTTGAGTGTTTCTTCAGAGAAACAGAGACTTGTCTCGGCTGCTGCTCTGCTGTCGCTCAGACAAACTTCAGCTTTGATTTCCGGGAAATGAAACTCTTCTCTTACAGTGTGGTCCCACCTCTCAGTGGCAGTTTGCCAAGAGGGAGTGGAGGAAGAACTGTTGAGGCTTGTTATTTAACTTTGTGACGATGCATTTTACAGCTGATCCAAGAGGCTTTTCAAATAGTGTATTGAGCATAAGTAGGAATATGTTCTCAATACATAAAGGACATCTCTTTACACATCTGGAGATTATAGCTATATTTCACAACGCTGTTATGGTCCCTGTTTAAGAGTAGCTGGTGAAACACTTCCTCCTCCCTGAACTGACTCTTTGAAAATGGGTCTTGTAAGAAATAAAATCAATGTTATATGGCGTAATTTAAATGAAATACACTGTTTTAATTTAAAGCGATTTTTTTTATTCTGAAAACCGGAGTTCACACAATGACTTCCGGTTTGTGAGTAAATATTGTTAGCTTCAATTTAAGGTTAGCATTAGCATGTGGCTAATACTGTGATTGGTTTAGTGAATTTAGGATAAATGACACGTGTTGTTGCACACTAAACACACTGGCCGTTTCTCAATCGTGAGGATGCTGGCTTGGTAGCACAACACTAAAATAAACACTACAATACAACTTGTTATTTGACACACACAAGGTTGTTCATTTGTGTGTATAAATATACAACACAGGCTATATACATATATATATATACATATACAAGTATAATTAATACAACTCTTAATTTGATTAGAGCTTTGACACATATATCTTTATTTATATATGTATAAGTATGACGACTTCCTCGGACGATAAACGGAAGTGTAGTACCGCCGTTTGGCCACCACGAATTTTTCATCTGAGTCCGGCGCACTTCCTGGGGGCTTGCTACCTGCCTGTCAGCCTTCCATCTGTGCACAAACTTATCTCGTGCCCTGATTGGTCACGTGCGCGTTCGTGTGTGTTGGAGGAGGGGCTCTGTAAGGAAGTGGCAGATTTTTCCGGTTGTGTATTTTCAAATTCCAGCGTTTCTCCAAAATCACCTACCCCACCTTTAAGGTCAAAATATAATATTTGTAAATCTGACTCTGAAAGAGTCAGTGCCTCACCAGCCATGAACCTCACCGCACGTCACTGCCACAAACTGAAGCAGAATGATCTAGGGCTGTCCCGAATACCATTTTTCGGGCTCCGGATATTTGGTAGTAATCAGCAGCGAACCGCTTCAACACGTGTATTTCGGTGTATTCACGGCATTCATTTTGTTATTCTACAGTATTGTTGTTTTATAGTTATTTGTTAATGCAACCCAATTTGTGTTCTTTGAAATTGAAAAGGATATCGCATTGTGTTTGTTACTTTCGTTGCAGTTGTATACGTCTTAAGTGTAATTTCTTGGCTTCCTATTTATGGACATGCTTTTATTTTGAAGGAGAGTTAGCGCAGTTGACAGGAAGTTGTTGTTGCTTTGGAAACAACGTGACAGAGATTAACCGAGAAAAGTAATATCTACATATAAAGACGGGAAAGTAAACGATAACGTTTCAAGCTCTGACGTTGATATTGGAGATTTCAATAAATTCAATTTGAAAAAAAACGAATATCCGAATAACGAAATTGAAACCCGAATAGGTAGGGCTGTAGTATTCGGGTACAGTAAAGTTATAGTAAATAATAACAAACTCCAGTGTTAGAATTCCATAATTCCATATTCATAAATAAAATGATATGCAAATAACATTTTCTTGGCTGTGGACTTGTACTCTACATAATTATGTTGAGCTCATGGTAATCTAATTGAATAAACAATAACTGCAATGAACAGATAGCATTTTCTGACTCGTAAAATGATTGGATATGGTGTAATTTGATAAATGATTCTGTGTGAAAAATGTATATCTTTAAAAACTGCGTTGGTGTATTAGGGCGGGCCATACTAATTTTCTTTTGTAAATCGATCGAGAGGGGTGTTCAAATAACGTATTTTGGTGTGTAGAACACACATCTATTTAGATTTATTTATTTTGAAGTTGTTTCTATGGAAACAACATGACGGAGAAAAAAGTAATATCTTCTACATATAATAACGGGCAAAGTAAAGAATGAAGTGTATGTTTAAATGTTAGCACCGCCCGAAGAGGCTCAAGCTCTTACGTTGAGTCTGGAGTTTCAATACATTCGGAATTTGACCGTGTAAAATGTCCTCTTGGGTTACCGTACAGCCAATGCGTGACGTCATTGGTAAGCGTAACGGCCCCCGAACACATCTGGTAGGCCGAACACATATGGTACCTACACCGCACCTCTCCACCATTCCATTTGTATCACCATATCATTTGTTTAATTAGATGCTGTTAACTTTTAAATAAGCTTCCTTGGACTCTTTTCAGCTAATCCTGCTCTCAGGTTTAAATCACCTTTAACAGTCTGTGGGTAGGTAATGTTGGAGAAACCAGCTCGAGTACGCTAGAATTGAAAATACACAGCCGGAGAAAATCTGCCCCTTCCTTCAGACTTCCTTACAGAGCCCCTCCTCCAACACACACGAACGCGCACATGACCAATGAGGCAGAGATGGAGTACTCGAGTCCTGGACTCGGACTCGAGTCGGACTCGAGTGCCGATTTTCGGGACTCGTGACTCGACTCGGACTCGCGCACTGATTGGAACTCGGGGCACTCGGACTTGGACTCGTGAATTCTCGCGCACGATGACTTGGACTCGCCTCGGACTCGTGAATTATCGCGTACGCTGACTTGGACTCGGACTCGGACTCGTGCATTTTTCCCCCCATGATGACTCGGACTCGACTTGTACATTGACGCTCCGACTTGGACTCGGACTCGAGCAAGTTTTCTATGGAGTCTGATGTCCTCTATCCTGGCGTGTGCACCGGCTGCGAGGCGAGTTCACGTACTGGGCCCCGCTATTCCAGTCTAAAGATGTCTAGAGACACCCCCCGCATCGTGCTGTATGCTTTCACCAACCCGGTATCATGGCAAGACGTGAACATGTGACGATCTACCATGCTGGGAGACGTGAATATGTCACGTTTTCGTCCCTTCAAACGTGACAGTTACACGGTATTGTTAACATGGCCCAACCAGTGGAGAAATACCCGGAAGTGCCTAGCAATGGTCTACCGCGCCTATTGGTCGGTTTTTATTGTCAAAATGAGATGTTTTTAATTTATTTTTTAATCATCACACTCGATTTCGCCGATTTTCTTGTTGCCCTAGCTGGTCGACACCTCTTTTAGCAGAAACAAAGGCTACATTAATGTATTAAATCGATGTTAATCCATGTGTGTGGAGGTGAGGATGTGGAATTAACGGACGTGACGTTGTGTGATTGCGTTGCCAGGCAACGCAATTTACAAACTCTCAACTACAACCCTAATTATATTTTAAAACATTTTAGAAGGCCTCACGAAATACTTTAATGTAATAATAATAATAATAATAATGGGTTCCATTTATAAAGCACTTCATATTTGAAATTCAAATCCCGAAGTGCTACAGGCGGTGAGCAGGAACACCAGAATGTAACAGAATGTAAATTAAAATGTAAATGTGAAGGGGTGTGTGTAATGTGGTGATTGACATTATTCACCCACGGATCTATGGGTTGGGGGTATTGTTCCGCACGGACATTTTAGTTAAACGGACTTACTGTTGATGTGAAATCCGAAAAAAAAATACGTTATACACACCATAACGGTGCACAGCTGATATAAAAGGACTTGTCGTTTTTAAAGATATTACTGATTTTCTTTGAATATAAGAATGTAAATACTGAGTTGAGAGAATAGTCAGGGGATTTGGGTGATGGGAGACACATCTATGGATTCAGAATTTCAATAGCTTACTGTTAAATTACGGATATACCTTTTATTTCTGTGATGTTTTACAAATCAGATATTATAAGTAAAACATGTGAAATAATATAGCAATATCCTGTACAATTATGTGAAAACATGAATAAAACTACACATCTTCAGATGTTATACATACACAAGTGTCCTACACTAATAATACAAAGTTATTATGGCTGTGTGTACCTTGTGTGCACCGCCTAGTGGTTAAAGCACGTTATTGAATTAGTTGTATATGATATGTCAATGATCCTTAGAAAATCTTGAAATCTTGAAAGGGATATGCAAAATAGCCATTATATACAGTATTTAATTAACTATTAGTAGAGAATAATGAATATACTTTATAGGGATCTGCAGATAAATGTTTAGTCTTCTCAAGCAGCAACTATCAAATATCTCTCCTTATTGTTGGCACTTGACAATCACCTTTCCCTGAATTTTACTCAGGTGTAACTAAAGCCTGATTTAAGGGTTGTTTATATTTCACATCATTAATCAGAATCTGCAAAGTAACTAAATAAATGTAGTGGAGTAAAAATACCAGGTTAACCTCTGAATTGTAGTGGAGTAGAATTGCTGTTTTGTTTAGTAATGGATATTGAATATGGAATAAAGGTTTTGACAAGACCTGGTGTAACAATAATCAAAAAGGACATTAAAAGAGCTCCAGATGTCAATGATCTAAACAAAACAGCACACCTGAAATGTATTAAATACTTTATTAAGGGCAGTGAATTAGTTTTTTCTGTATGTTTTTCAAATCAGTGTTATACAGTAAGTGTCATAGACAGTGTTACATTGATATTATTATCCTTAAAATATATATAAAAAAACCATTTATGATCTTTTTTTTTGGGTGGTTTACTAATGACAGTTAATTCTGTTTCTGCTATTGATGGTTTCATTTTTGTGAAATAATAAAATAATAAATTCAATAACGTGCTTTAACCACTAGATGTGCCTTTCTATCAGCTGTGCACCGTTATGGTGTAAATACAGCCTATCTACCAATTGGATCAAATATAAAAGTCAGCCGAATTAGTATTGATACTGCAAGGAGACGTATTGTGTGAAAATAAATGTAAGATGTGGTTTAATTGCTGATATATTTATGATCCACGTCACGTTTTCAGTTTTGGCGGCAGTGCTTCCTGTTTGTCCAGAAGTCTTCTCATCAGGGCTCTATAAATACAGAACTACGGCAGATATATTTAATGCAGCCGAACCGTGTATTACAATGTCGTTATGTGATGACCTCCAAAGAGAAAAGCAAGCAACTCGGAATAAAGTATTATTTTTTTTTTTTTTTTAATGTTTTCGGATTTCAACAGGAGTCCGGTTAACTAAAATGTCCGTGCAGAACAATACCCCCAACCCATAGATCCGTGGGTGAATAATGTCAATCACCACATTACACACATTCCTTCACATTTACATTTTAATTTACATTAAAGTATTTCGTGAGGCTGTATAAAATGTTTTTAAATATAATTAGGGTTGTAGTTGAAGAGTTTGTAAATTGCGTTGCCTGGCAACGCAATCACACAACGTCACGTCCGTTAATTCCACATCCTCACCTCCACACACTGGATTAACATCGATTTAATACATGAATGTAGCCTTTGTTTCTGCTAAAAGAGGTGTCGACCAGCTAGGGCAACAAGAAAATCGCAAAATAGAGTGTGACGATTAAAAAATAAATTAAAAACATCTAATTTGGACAATAAAAACCGACCAATAGGCGCGGTAGACCATTTGCTAGGCACTTCCGGGTATTTCTCCACTGGTTGGGCCATGTTAACAATACCGTGTAACTGTCACGTTTGAAGGGACGAAACCGTGACATATTCACGTCTCCCAGCATGGTAGATCGTCACATGTTCACGTCTTGCCGTGATACCGGGTTGGCTTTCACACATTCTGCTTCCACATTGGAAAAGAGCAGCGCAAAATGCTCTATGTGGAAACAAGATTGAAGAGAAGGCTCCGTAACACATTACTCTAAACATCGAGTTCAGACATATAGGCTGTCTTGAACACTATCATCCAGTGTTGTAGTCAAGTCACCATTCACGAGTCCAAGTCACTCTCGAGTCACCACTCTTCGAGTCCGAGTCCTAGTCCTATGCATTGAATTTATCTCTAAAGGCCCTGACACACCAGGCCAAAATCGTCCGTTTTCTTTAGTCGGAAGACGAAGCGTGCCCTGTCCCCCAAACTCAATTTGGTGTGTCCCGCACCGTCGGCCGTGACACGCCTTATTTGGCCTTTCATGGCCGACGCACAGCCGATTCAATCACTCTGATTGGCTGTTCAGCTAGCGAATCAGTGCATGAGAAGCGAAACGGTTGCTTGAGAATGTCTTCCACAAGCAACACTCCAATGGCTGATAGCTCCAGTACCGCACAAAACATGTTTTCGATGGACGAGAGTGAAAATGGAACGCACACGCTATTTGTTGTTTATTTATATCAGTCTGTTCTTCTTCTCTGTCTTCCGGTTGTTGCCTCTTTTGAATGACGAATACACACTACCGCCGCCTGCTGGTAAGGAGAGTTATTGCCACTCACGCATGCGCAGTTCGTACGTGCTCGGCTGAAGTCTTTGCGGTGTGTTCCAGTGCGACACACGGCCAAGACGCAGGAGAACACGGCGACGCAACAGTCGGCATCGGCAGCGAGTTCTCTGGTGACTGCTTGGTGTCAGGGCCAAAAGTCTTGTTGACTAGAACTCAAGGAGGACATTTCCGCTCTAATCGAGGAAAAAGGTATTTTTTTTATTAAAGGTGGGGTAGGTAAGTTTGAGAAACCGGCTCGAGATACACTTTTTGTTATATTCCATGGAATGCTCTTAACATCCCGATAGCAATGAATATCTTAAGTGCTTTGACAAAAAATCCATACAAAAATGTCATCTGTGGAAGCCGTAATACTGTAAAAAGCACGACCAATCATTTTAGCCGGCCCGGGTTAAAATAACTGGATGGCCTACCTGCCTGTCAGCCTTCCATCTGTGCACAAACTTATCTCGTGCCCTCATTGGTCATGTGCGCGTTCGTGTGTGTTGGAGGAGGGCTCTATAAGGAAGTGGCAGATTTTCTCCGGTTGTGTATTTTCAAATTCTAGCGATCTCGAGCCGGTTTCTCAAACTTACCTACCCCACCTTTAAAACCTCAATAATGTGAAGATGATTTTCCACATCTTTCTTCCGATACTCCAAAAAAAGAAGAAGGTGTTTGAACGTTTAATGTTGATATTGATTAACAGCTTCATTCTGCAGATCAATGCTCGGCTTTTAATGAATGAACAACGATGGCTTTGTACAGAAAGGACTCTGATAGAATGAATGACAGGGGTAATAACACAGTATACTTTATTTGAATGACAAATTAATACATAAAAACATATTCAAGATAAAAATAAAGTACCTCAGAATTTAACTACAGTAAAAATCTTGACTGCATGTAAGTGTAGATGTTTGTCCACTAGGGGGCGACACATCCTCACAGTTCACATGGAGAGACCTGCTAACACAACTTTACAGAACTGCTTTAATGACACAGGTATTTAAGCATCACCACTAAAACTATTGTGTTTTCCTCAGAATGGAAATGGAAAATCAGCATTTACTTTAATGAGAAGTTTCAAATGTACGCCTCAATCCAGAAATGCCACTGAAAAACAAGTGAAATAACACATTTATGTTCACATACTATTTAAAACACAGCTTGCTCAATCATCCTCAGTGTCATCTACACAGTGATCCTTCTTTAAAGATCGTTATGCAGTGTAAATAAACACAACTGAAGCACAAACAAAAAACATTTTCTATTTTGAAGGAAGACAATACAGCAGGGAGGACACAAAAGCATTTTCAAGCTAATGTAACTTTCCTTTTCAAGTCATGTGTGGCTCTTTCCTCGTCTGTCGATCAGTGAAAGTCAATCTCAACCGTCTCCATCCTGATCTCCCACATTCCTCCCGCTCCTCAGTGATGGACACGTCTCTGAAATCTTTGTCTCTCTCTCTGCCCTGAGGCGACACGTCGGGACTCTCTCTCTCAGAGGCACTGCAGATATCTGAGGGAACAACGTCAACATGTCAGAACTGCTTTTACTTTCAGGCAGAAGAGAGGCCATGTTGTTTGTGTCCTTTAATTGTCTTCATATAAGGCCAGACAGAAGAGGTCAAAGCATAAGAGAGTATGCATCAGAATCAGAATCAAGTTTATTGCCAGGTACGTTTAAACATACAAGGAATCTGCTTTGGTATCTGGTGGTGCGAACATAAACAATCTAAAGAAATAAGTTGCAAAGTATATATGTCTTTTACAAACACGAACTCAATGGGATCCGATTGCTCTTTTTCCACTTAAGAAAATATTTTTGTAAGTAAAAGTGTCATTAGTAAACTATAGAAACACTCAGTTGCAATTTCACAGAACATCTGTATTGGAAAATATATCATATATCAATTATAATCTCATTTGCTAACAGTTCCTTTGGTAAAAATATTGTTTAATTTAAAATCAATGACTTTGTAAAAGAGTATTATTGTTGATCTTGATAAACTGCTTTGAGATGAAGCGTTCACTCTGCAGGTCGTTGCTTAAAGACCCTCTGCTTGTAATGAATGAACAACGATGGCTTCGTACAGAAAGGACTCTGATAGTAGAGAATGAAAGTCAGGGGTAATAACACAGTATACTTTATTTGAAAGACAAATGAATACATAAAAACATATTTAAGATAAGTAAATGAGGCGTGTGGCGCAGTGGCGTAATGCTTGGATCAGGGGGTCAGGTTCAAACCCCACTGCAGTCAGCATGTCGTTGTGTCCCTGAGACACTTCACCCCAAATTGCTCCTGTGGGGATTGTCCACAGTATTGAGTATGTAAGTCGCTTTGGATAAAAGCGTCTAACAAGTAACATGTAATGTCATGTAAATTAAAGTACCTCAGAATTTAACTCAGTAAAGATGTTTGTCCACTAGGGGGCGACACTTCCTCACAGTTCACATGGAAACACCTGGCAGTAACACACCTTTACAGAGCTGCTTTAATGACACAGGTATTTAAGCATCGCCACTAAAAGAAAAACAATTGTTTTCCCTCAGAATGTAAATGGAAAATCAGCATTTACTTTAATGAGAAGTTTCAAATGTACACCTGAATCCAGAAATGCCAATAAGGAGTCACATTAGATTAGATTACTTTATTGTCATTACATAATGCAAGCAGAGTGTAACGAAATGAGGAGGGTCTAACCAGAGTGCAGACAGTCAGTTATATACACATCTATCAGCAGTCTGTACAAAATAAATGATACAAATAAAGGAAAATAGATGTAAAATGTATAAATAAGAATACATACTATTTAAAACACAGTTTGCACAATCATCCTCAGTGTCATCTACACAGTGATCCTTCTTTAAAGATTGTTATGCAGTGTAAATAAACACAACTAAAGCACAAACAAAAGAAACAAGGTATTATTTATTTATATTTTAACCCTTGTGTTGTGTTCGAAAGCTGTTACCGTTCATGGTGTTCACGGTCAGTTTTGACCCATGATTTATCTCAGTCCAAAACACACACAAAAAATGGCTATCATCCGATATTGTTTTAACTACATCATAACTAACTTATTATGCATTCATAACCGTACAATCCTGTTGTGATTTAATGTTATGGCCCCAAAACACATTACACCACATATTGCACACGTGCATGTGTGAGTTCAGGTTCAAGTGTTAGTGTACATATTCTTTGAGAAAGGTGGAGTTCCCGTGGGGGGGGGGGGGGGGGGGGCAGAGGGAGGGGAGACCAGGTGGCATGTTGAGAAAAATGATTGTTACAGTTTAAAGGTATGACGATAAAATTGTGCATTCAAAGGAGGATCTTCCTGCAATGAAGCTTCTGTAAAAGGACATTTAATCATTGCTTCATATATATATACATTATACATATATATTACGTATATATTTTACTTTGTGTTTAGTACACTTTACTAATGAGCAGGTTTTCTCTCAGGAGCCGTCTGTCTCTGAGCTCCTGTGGAGGGCCAACAAGGATGTGGGTGAGTCAACATGCACATTTATGTATTTATATATTCAGAGGTAGAGTGAACATTAATAGACATTTCTAAATGTGCCAAAAACCCTGGACACATATTACAGTCACCCTGAGAAAGAACATAAATAATGACTAAATTATTTGTAGAGACATAATGAGGCAAGGCAAGTTTATTTATATAGCATCTTTCAACACAAGGCAATTCAAAGTGCTTTACAAAAATGAAAGACATTAAGAAAAAGTGCAGCAGAAACAACCTGATACACTACTTCCAGTATAATTCAATGAACACACATTGAAATATAACCTTTGACCTCATTCACACAGTGCAACTGAAGTATTCATAGACATATTGTGTGTGTTGGGACGTACTATGAGATTGCACATTTGTTCCCTGTCTCATAGCATATTTTAGTTTACTCAGTGCAGACAGGTTGTATTGAATCTTGCAGACACTGCCCTTATTTTAACCTCTTACTCCTTGAGCCAACTCCCTGTTAGAGAACGTGCTATTCAAGCATTGTGTCGCTAACAGGTGAAGGTATGTCACCATTGGTTGACAGTTTTGAAAGGTTGGGCTATTTTGATTCCTTACTATGTTATCATTAAATAATGCCAGATTAAATTAGAATCTAATACAAAAAGTGGTCATATGAATTAGTTACTATTTTTTTAACTTAATTACCTGTGTACTGCAAAATGTAAATTCACAATCAAGGCCTTTTTATTTTTTTATCAAAATGAGTTTCACTCCCATCTGTACTCTGAGTGGTTTGTTCATATATCATCAATAGCCAGATTTATAGACTGATTATTGATGATTGCGTTAAGGATTATAACATCTGTTTCCCTAAAAAACATGTGGAGAATAGATTTTTCTTAAAGGCTGCTGACAGTTTTTCTGGATTTATGTAGTGGTACAAACCCATATCAAAACTCCCCTCTGTAAAAACCTTTGACTCTAATAAGTCGACAATAAAACAAGAATGTGATCCTGGTTTTAACCAGTGTACACATTTCTGTGCTGTTTCTGTATGCGTTAGTATATTTAAAGATAACATTTCAGAAAACGTGTACTGTAATAAAAAACAAAGTCATGATGTGAGTGAAACATTTTTAATTGTAATATTATTCACCATCCACCTCTTTAAAAATAATGACATTTCAAATGATAAGCTCCATCTTATAAACAGGGCATTAATAAAATAGACTTTACAAGCATATTTCATGCAATTTTGATATTTAAAAAACCCTTTATTTATCTCCCAGTCAGACGGGACGTTTGCAGTGAGTTAGTCTCACCTGTACAGGCAGTGCTGGAGTGTGTTCAAGGTGAAGAATGAGATCATAATCATTAGAAGCAGTCCAACCAGTCAGACCGCTCTCACTGACACAGGCTGCAGCCATCAGACACTTAGATTAGCTTAGTTTAGCATATATACTAGGAAAAGGGGGAAATAGTGAGTGACAAAATACACATTTAAGTGTACTTAATATATCTCTGTACGAAAACTGAAATGTAAAAAATTTGGCAACTTGTTTTGGTCCCAGCAAGAAATAGCCCGACCCATAATCCCCTGTTAAACGTCTTATTGATGTTTTTACTCCTCTGATTTGGTATGGATTAAACAAACTGGATTCAGAGCTGCTGATAGGTGGATTTTGTTACCTTTGGACAGGCTGGCTTTGTCTTCCCTGTTTCCAGTCTTTATGCTAAGCTAAGCTAACCAGTTGATGGCCTTATTTCTAACAAACATATACAGCAATCTTAATATCTATGATCAGCTGATCCAAGAGGGTTTTAAATAGTTTATAAAGCTTCAGAAGAACCAAATCTATCAGACAAATGTAGTTAAGTAGAAATGGAAATAGTTAAGTACATTTTTTAAGATACTTTCCCTAAGAGAACTAGTGAAAACTGTACTTCAGTAAGTACATTTAAAAAACACACAAAATAACATTCTTTGTTCCTTTTTTTTAATCCATTGAGGCTTTGTTCAAACTTTACAAGCAGTGTGCAGAGAGGTGGACGAAATACAATTAACATAACACAACAGACAGCTGAGATGTAACATTTAATTTCCCTGGTTTGTTAAACCACTGCAGCCTAATGTTTAATGATCAGGTATTGTTGATTCTCCAAGTAACTGTAAATACATTTTGTACCAATATACTATAATTCAATAATCAATCCTGAACTTCCCCTTTAAAACACACCAGAGACCCATCATTTTCCCCTCAATTGAAAATTATAAAAATATATACAGTATTTTACTAATGAAAAAGGAGTGCATTACTTCCACTAGTAATGTGCAAGTATGAAACACTTTTTGAACACACAATTCTGAGACAATAAATACTTTTCTTGTCCCCCTGACATATAAAGAAGTGGTAAAAGTTTATTTCTGAGTAAATAGTTTTCTGATCACTTCAAGTCATGACGGCAGGAGTGCAATCCGTAGAATAAACTAGAGTACATTAGAACATACTCATCAGTATTTTATGTGTTTTTATGCGTCTCATCAAGGTGAACCATATGTGATCAGATTCTGAAAATTAACAATGTGTACAATGTACTTCCCCAGTTGAATACATTTATTACATTTAGTGAGAGTGAATCTTTCTGTAGAAAATCAAATGGTTGTTCTACTCAGTGTGATTGACAGGAGAGATGATCAGAGGGCAGAGTTTTTACCACCATCATTAACAGGGACTAAAGTATGGGTAGAGTTTCTCTTTGAAGCAGCAGCCAGTGAAGGAGTAGATCAGAGCTGCAGCATCAACATCATAAAAGGAGACCAGACCCTCCTCATAATCCACAAACACCCCCACCTTCTCAGGCTGAGACTTCAGAGAGAGACGGACTGAGGACAGCACAGCTTTACTCATTTTCATTCCTCAACCTATCGTCCAGTAACCTTCTGAGGAGTCGTGTGATTTCCCTTCCTGTTGATCGACTCTCTGGCCACTCCTAAATCCCACTCAGTCTTCCCTTTAACCTGAACCTCGTAATAAAATCTTCCTGAAGAGAAACTCTGCTTTGCTAAGACACACACAATATCAAATCTCTCTGGATTGTCTGGGAGATTCTTCCTCACATCACTGTTTAACTTGTTTTCCATCATCAGACAGGATGAGTGGGTGTGCTGTATCAGGATCAAGAGTCACCTCCACCTCATACTGCTGGACCCTCTTCAGCTCAGCAGCTTCTTCATCTGTTTACTGAGCGTCTCCTCCAGCTGAGTCACAGCTCTCCTCACAGTCCCCTCATATGAAGGTGGACGGACCCTGACTTCTGTCCAGTTCTTGGTGGGTGGAGCAGCGTTCAGGGACGTGAAGCTTTGGAGGAGGTGGAGCTGGTCTTCAGAGCGTGACAGCTGCTCCACCTCAGAGCTTCTCTTCTTCAGCTCAGAGATTTCCTGTTCCAGCTCTTTGATGAAGCCTTCAGCCTGTTCCTCTGTCTCTCTCTGCTTCTCTTTGATGGTGTCGATGAGCTCGGCCTGGCTTCTCTCAACAGACTCCTTCAGAGCGGTGAAGACCTGAACACCATCTGCTATCTCTCTGTCTGCTCCTTCCTTACTGAGCTCCACTGAGCGATTCATCTCCTGAATCTTCAGTCGTCTCTTCTGGATCATCTGCTGAATTTCAGCCTCTGTCTTCCCCAGCTCAGCCTTCTTTCCTTCATATCCTTCTTTCAGAGGAACAACATCATGTGTCTTGTGGTCTAAAACAGTGCAGAGCATGCAGACACACACCTGGTCGGTCTTACAGAACAGCTCCAGCAGTTTATCGTGCTTCACACACATCCTGCTTTCCAGGTTCTCCTCAGGGTCGATCAGCTGATGTTTTTCAGACCTGAAGCTGTCAGGTGAGGCTCCAGGTGAGTCTCACAGTAGGAGGCCAGACACACCAGGCAGGACTTCAGGGCCTTCAGTCTGGTTCCAGTGCAGACGTCACAGGGAACTTCTCCTGGTTTGACAACTTGTTGCTCTGAGCTGCTGCTGCTGGCTTTCTGTTGAGCTGACTGTCTGAACTGAGCAGCCATCTCAGAGATGAAAGTGTTGACCAGCAGCTCAGGCTTGTGAAAACTTTTCAGTTGGGACACTGACTCGGGACATTTCTATCCCAGTGTTCAGAGATGCAGGCTTTACAGAAGTTGTGTCCACATGGTATGGTGACTGGATCAGTGAACACATCCAGACAGATGGAGCACAGAAACTGATCTTCAGTCAGCAGACAGCTGGCAGCAGACATGTCTCTCTGAGGACAAAACGTTGAAAAAAACACAACTGTAATTACATATTCTCTATTTGCCAGTTCATAGAGTCCTACTATGAACCCGAAAATGTAAACTACCCCAACGTGTTATGTTAGAAATGACATACATAGACCAATGACAACCAAAAACATTTACATTTTTTGTCTGTAAGAATAAAATTCAAGTTCAAATGAAATCTGGAAAATCATAGCAGCATTCAGTTTAAACTCTAAGAAACACAATGTGTAAGCTCTAATACTGTTGGGGGATTTTGCCGTTGTTGAACAGAGGAGTGAAACCTCCTGCTGAGCATCACTGAAGTTAATACTAGTTGTTAAAAAACAGTAAACGTTATCAGCTTCAAAAGGCAGACAGCAGTTACTACAGAAACAGGTTCAAAGCTCAAGGCTACTTACCACAGTGTGTACAAAGATTATATAAGATGAAATATGTAATTGTCATGCCTTTTTATAAGCAAACTTTAACATAACACCAGATCCCTTGCTTTGGACAGTCCAGAACAAATCTAATATTTAGATTCTACTTTGAGTCAATTATAAAATGTTTTCAAATACAGGAAATATGAAAATAAGTATAAGCTAATGCTAGTTTTGACTGTATGCTCTCTAACCTAACTTACACAGAGTTTACATTGTAGTTATATTGTTGGCTGTTGCTAATGTAAATGTTGAGGTTTATATCTTAAAGGGCCCATGTCATGGCCATTTCCACTGATCATAATTACATTGTTGAGGTATACTAAAATAGATTTATACTGTGCAATTTTCCAAACTCACATTGGTTTCGCATACAGCATCTCTGTCAAGCATGTGTATTCAGCAGTATTCACTTTCTCCACTAAACGGCTTGTTGGAGCTCTAGCCCCCCCCCTCCCTGTGAGCCTAGTGTGCTCCGATTGGTCAGCTCGGCCACTCGTTCTGATTAGTCAACCACAGAGAGGCTGCGCCCATGTCTAACAGTGCTTTTCCCGGCTGCTCTCAGCGTAACATCAGTCTTATCATGGCGTCGGCACAGCCATATATTTTATATACATATATATTTGTAACTGTTGTTATAGAAGAGTGTGACGGCCCCAGGGCCTTTGTCTTACGATGGGTTGGAGCTGAAGAGGCTAATCAGCACGATCACGGACACCTCCGGACACTACGGCCCCAGTCTCTCTCCAAAGCGGCTGCAGGAAGACTAACTGCGATCCTCTCAACCACCTATCTCTGCATTTATCACAATAAATGTGCCGTGGTTTTGTAAACTCGTGTATGTTTCCTTGTCTTTGTGGCCTACGAGCCGGTCATAACAAAGAGTAAGTTATTTTTACCCGTTATAAACTACTACTGTTTGATGATAAATCAAATCATGGTTTGCTATATATGAATTCAGGGAAGAAAGGATAGGCCTACTAAGTATTTCCATTAAACTTTATTTTTAGAAATGTACAAAATGAACATAAATATACATATATACACGGTATATCATCCATTCCTCCTCCTCGCATCTTGCTGCGCACAGCCGGTGCTGCGGTGCCTTTTAGCACGACGCCTCAGTAGTAGTAGAAGTGCCTTTTAGCACGTCATGGATTGTCCGCCAGGATCTGGCTGGACGAAATCAAATGCAAATCACAAAATATTAGAGAAACTAAGTTGTTTTAGATTCGTTAGTAGTAGTTGTGTAATGAACAGCTTGCCTGCTAATATGCTAACCTAGCTTTGTTTACCTTGGTAGCTAACACGATATGAACGTTAGCTTGGAGGAAAGGCAACTATAATGCAGTGTAATAAAACTACTATGAACAAAAGCTAGTGGTTCATATTAGGCTAGCAATAACGTGTTTATAATTGTAATCGCATACGGGTATTCTGCTACCATACAATGTAACTTGCATGAATACATTGTTTTGCGCTAGCTGTATGACAATGCAAACTTACAGGTTGTATACCCAGATCTTCCCCTGCTCCAAACGGTCCAAACAAGCTGTGCATATCCGGCCTCAAACTGGGCAATGTTTTGGAAGCTTTCGTCTGTGAAATGCCGGTTCTTCGAACCTCTGGAGGAGGAACCCGCCGCTGCTGGTGTGGCAATAGCTCTTCGGGATTGGTCCATTTCGTTCCGGGTACCGCATGACATCATGCGGTACCCGGAAGAATCAAATGGGCAGTGACGTATCTCCAACGAGGCGTTTTGGGGAGGTATTTTCTGTGTTAGAGTTTTACTCGCTACAGGGTGTACTTTGAGGGTTTTGACTCTGCACACCGTTTACATGCATAAAAACCTTCATAACACACAAGGGGACGGGTAATAACCGGAAAAGCATGACATGGGAGCTTTAACTGACACATTTATATTGTATACTATTCTTTATATGGTCAAATGGATGTAATACAGGCAGATTCTGATTTTAATCCAACTTTGACTAAATATTTAGTAAGTGATGTGTCTGTAGTGTACTCACCAGTGTTTGCAGAGTCCTGCTGTGTTGTTGAGAAAAAGCTGCTGGATTCAGTGAGTGTTTCTTCAGAGAAACAGAGACTTGTCTCGGCTGCTGCTCTGCTGTCGCTCAGACAAACTTCAGCTTTCATTTCCGGGAAATGTAAACTCTTCTCTTGCAGTGTGGTCCCACCTCTCAGTGGCAGTTTGCCAAGAGGGAGTGGAGGAAGAACTGTTGAGGCTTGTTATTTAACTTTGTGACGATGCATTTTACAGCTGATCCAAGAGGCTTTTCAAATAGTGTATTGAGCATAAGTAGGAATATGTTCTCAATATATAAAGGACATCTCTTTACACATCTGGAGATTTATAGCTATATTTCACAACGCTGTGTTATGGTCCCTGTTTAAGAGCAGCTGGTGAGACACTTCCTCCTCCCTAAACAGACTGTTTGAAAATGGGTCTTGTAAGAAATATGAGGAGTAAAGGCTTGTGGAGTTATACAATAAACACACAACGTCTAAATCCTCTTATTAGATGCGATATTAATCACAGAGGAACGAACCCGGGAGGAAGACCCGCCCCCCGTCGAGACCGGCCAATAGGAGAGGACTATAGACTATATAACATATGATGGACAGGAAAAAACGCTCTCTCTCTTCCCGGCCACGCGATAAACAACAGCTGGGAGGAGGCAGCGGCACCCCACGCGAACGGGAGAGCCGCACCACTCTTACACATTCCATTTGTATCACCGTATCATGTGTTTAATTAAATGCTGTTAACTTTTAAATAAGCTTCCTTGGACTCTTTTCAGCTAATCCTGCTCTCAGGTTTAAATCACCTTTAACAGTCTGTACCAGGGGCGTCGCCTGGACCTGAAAACATTCGGGGCTTAGCCCACAGTGGCATTTTTTACTGCAACACTCCCCACACGCACACACACAGTACACCCGCGACTGTTACAATGAAGGCTAGATAATCAGCTCACGGCATATAGGCAGAGGTAAAGTGGTATTTTTTATGAGTGGGGGGCTCACCTCTTCTAGGGGGGTCCGGGGGGATGCTCCCCCGGGAAGATTTTTTCTTAAATATTGAAGTTAAATGCATCAATCTGGTGCACTTTGAGAGCAAAATGAAGAGATCTATGGATACCTCTCTCAACACCCATATGAAGCAGAACTGTAAACAGATGTACTTTTTCTTTATGGATATTTTACTAATCACTCCCCTTTTAAACTCTATTCTTGTTTTACTGTCATATAGTATTTCATAACTGTTTTTCCTTTATTCTCTTATTTTTTTTATAACTATAATGATCATATGAAGGTGTGCCGCGGAAATAATCTTTTGAATAATTTGTGACCAAACCGTTTGAGACCCACTGAGATAACTTAGACTAAAGTTAAGTATCTAACACTCCTTTAGCTCACCTGAGTCTCCTCCAGCTTCTTGTGGAACAAACAGCTCCTTATGTCCGTTAGTGCAGCTAGCTAACCAGATGCTAACAACATGGTCCATGCTGGCACCGGGCACCGGGCACCACACACACCAACCTTGAGACCTCAGAAATCGGGAGCATTTCCAAAACCACCGCGGGGGGGTGCTAGTGGATCGCCGGAGCTGTATTAGATTAACATTAACATGCAGATTGTAGTTTTAAGTGCACTGCCTTGCGGCCTGAATCTGATTTTGTCAGAAATCGGGAGAAATGCGGGAGAAATATGACCCCGGGAGGAAACCGGGAGAGGGCAATGAAATCGGGAGTCTCCCGCGAAAATCGGGAGGGTTGGCAAGTATGCCGGGCACCGGTCCCTCCCTACCTCCCTCCCCCTCTCTCTCTCTCTATCACACTATGCGCTATTGCCACACACACACACAGAGCCGAGCTTGAATGACACAAGCACACGTTTATTTCCATGCAACTCTCTGATTGGTCTGGTGTCATGCCTCTGTTGCATTCACTGAACACGGGAAATTACAGTGCTGCCGTCCTCTCTTGTGTCATGATGAGGTTCACGTAAAGCACGGTTAATGTATTATATTATTGAGGGAGAATTGTCCGGGGCTACAGAAAAATCATTCGGGGCTAAAGCCCCGGATGCCCAGGCCAGGCAACGCCACTGGTCTGTACTTAAGTGCAATTTTTTTGATACGTTGTACTTTTACTCCACTACAATTGATCAATACCTTTAGTTACTTTACAGATGTGGATGAATGATGTGAAATATAATCAAGTGTTAAATCAGACTTTAGTTCCACCTGGAGTAAATTCACAACCTACCCTGCAGTATAGAAAGTCATTCAAACTAGCTGCACCTTTACCAGCTTTCACAACACTTAATGATCAATCAAATAAAACATATCATATTATTCTGAAATGGACCAATCTGCACAATGACTACTTTTACTGTCGCTACTTTAACTATATTTTGCTGATAATACTTTTCTACTTTTACTTGAGTCACATTTTGAACGCAGGACATTTATTGAGTATTCCTACACTCTGGTACTTCTACTTTTACTCAAGTACAGATCTGAGTACTTCTCCCACCTCTGAGGAAAAGTCTAAGAACCTGAATGTGACCCTTGACCTCCATTGAACCACAGCTGCTTTGTTTCTTTCTCCTCAGCTTCTCGTGAGCGCTCCATCATCGAGCGCGGCCTGACTTCCTTCCACGATGTTTCCTGCATTCGCTTCGTCAGACGCACGAGCCAGAGAGACTTCCTGAACATCCAGTCAGACGGCGGGTAAAGCTCGTATTTGTAAACCTACTTTGCAAAAAAACAGATTATGATTCTTAAAGGTCTCCTATACTATTTTGAGGCATCGTTTTTTTGATTTCCTGCTTTTTTACACATACTCTCTCCAGTACAGGTTAGCTCTGAGTGTTAGCGATGCTTGCTAATGTAAACAAAGACCATATTACGTCCAAAACACATAGCAACGTGTCTGATAGCAACGTTTCTGATAGGGCCGTGGGTGTAAAGCCGCCCACATTTCCGATATTACGTCATATCGGACGCAAATCTGGATCAGCTCCGTTGTTCCCCCGTTTTTAGAGATTTGGGTACGGAGGAAAAGAGAGAGGGTTTTATTTTCTGACACTTTGTGAGTTCCCTGACACACCGGGGACACATCTTTATGTACAAAGGGCATGAAAAAGTGCAATTTGCATGATAGGAGACCTGTAAATGTTGTGTTTGTTGCAGCTGTTACTCGTACGTGGGCGTCGGGGCTACTCCCAGACGGTGTCTCTGGACCGGCAGGGCTGCCTGTATCACAGCACGGTTCAACACGAGCTGCTGCACGCGCTCGGGTTCAACCACGAGCAGTGCCGCTCCGACAGAGACCAGCACATCCACATCCTGTGGGAGAACATCCAGTCCGGTCTGTCCTAAACTGTTCTTATTATACATCCATGCTCTAAAACACCCTCAAATAAGCCCTTAATAAAGTATTTTTTAAAACATCATCCGAGGCGTGTCCCATGTCTCACCTGCACCACCTCTCTAGACCTCGGCCTGGGTTTTAAACACTTTTAGGGACACTTGGTTGACTTTATTTTAAGATATGTTCCCTCCCCGTGTGCCTACTAACCCGTGTGTATTTTATGTTTTATATTTTACATTTTACATATTTGTTTTATATTTTACATATTTTAACATTTGGGTTGATGTGATTTTTATTACCAGCACTTATTTTTAAAAGCACTTTATGTATTTATTTATCATGTTTTAACACTAATTTACCTGCATGCCGATTTTAAACAAAGTCAACCTCGGTTCTTTTAGGAAATAAAAGGTATTTTCTTTATTAAAACCTCAATAATGTGAAGATGATTTTCCACATCTTTCTTCCGATACTCCAAAAAAAGAAGAAGGTGTTTGAACGTTTAATGTTGATATTGATTAACAGCTTCATTCTGCAGATCGTTGCTCGGCTTTTAATGAATGAACAACGATGGCTTTGTACAGAAAGGACTCTGATAGAATGAATGACAGGGGTAATAACACAGTATACTTTATTTGAATGACAAATTAATACATAAAAACATATTCAAGATCAAAATAAAGTACCTCAGAATGTAACTACAGTAAAAATCTTGACTGCATGTAGTGTAGATGTTTGTCCACTAGGGGGCGACACATCCTCACAGTTCACATGGAGAGACCTGCTAACACACCTTTACAGAACTGCTTTAATGACACAGGTATTTAAGCATCACCACTAAAACTATTGTGTTTCCCTCAGAATGGAAATGGAAAATCAGCATTTACTTTAATGAGAAGTTTCAAATGTACGCCTCAATCCAGAAATGCCACTGAAAAACAAGTGAAATAACACATTTATGTTCACATACTATTTAAAACACAGCTTGCACAATCATCCTCAGTGTCATCTACACAGTGATCCTTCTTTAAAGATCGTTATGCAGTGTAAATAAACACAACTGAAGCACAAACAAAAGAACATTTTCTATTTTGAAGGAAGACAATACAGCAGGGAGGACACAAAAGCATTTTCAAGCTAATGTAACTTTCCTTTTCAAGTCATGTGTGGCTCTTTCCTCGTCTGTCGATCAGTGAAAGTCAATCTCAACCGTCTCCATCCTGATCTCCCACATTCCTCCCGCTCCTCAGTGATGGACACGTCTCTGAAATCTTTGTCTCTCTCTCTGCCCTGAGGCGACACGTCGGGACTCTCTCTCTCAGAGGCAGCAGTATCTGAGGGAACAACGTCAACATGTCAGAACTGCTTTTACTTTCAGGCAGAAGAGAGGCCATGTTGTTCGTGTCCTTTAATTGTCTTCATATAAGGCCAGACAGAAGAGGTCAAAGCATAAGAGAGTATGCATCAGAATCAGAATCAAGTTTATTGCCAGGTACGTTTAAACATACAAGGAATCTGCTTTGGTATCTGGTGGTGCGAACATAAACAATCTAAAGAAATAAGTTGCAAAGTATATATGTTAGAGCCAGTATTTTGTTTTTATAAGAAAGGCCACCTAATCGTGACGTCTGTAGTCAACACACTATGAAAGACTACAATTCCCACGGCGCCTCCTTTAAGTGACAGTGATGGGCAGCAACCTGTCAGAAAGACGCCGTCGAGGAACAGTTTTTAACCGTTCAATTACCCTTTAAGTTATTAAGTTATATTTCAAGAAAGAAAGAACACCTAAGTTGTTTGTTATTTTATTTGAGTTTTGCCTATTTGTTTTGACTATTGTAAAGGCCTCTTTTCTTTGTTGCATGTGTACAAGTTTGTTATTTTATTTTGAGCAAACACATCGCATCATATCATCAAAATCATCGGAGGCCAAGCAACTCTTCAACTGTAAGTAACACAAAGATAAAGGAAAGAAAACGAGTTAAAAATGTCTGTTTAAGGCGTCTAGTGGCTTGATAGAAAAATAAGGAAGGAAGCCACGACAATATATATATAAGGAAAAAAAAGAATATTTTTAAGAAACAATTTAGCATTAAAAATGTACAGTATTTACAACACATTCAAATGTAACTATATACAAATAACCTTGAAGCTAAAGAACATGGGTAGTATTGTGTGTGCATGCTGTGTGTGAAATGAACAGAAACAATAGCTCTAATAACTCTAGAAGAAGCAGTACTAACATCCCTTAAGTGCCAAAATACCAGGATGTACTTCTGCATGGGGTCACATTTTCCATTTAAGCGTGCTTTCCTTACGGTGGCCTACAGGTGCAAATGCGTTACAATGGACCACAAGAAGAAACATCTTCACCAACTTGAGGAAACATGTGTAGCGTTTACTAAAAGTGAACAAAACGCTGCAAATAAAGAAACTAAATAAACAACACGGACCCTAAAAAGTGACGCACACAGTTGGGACCGGAGCACTTAGTGATGTTCAGGGATTATAAAGTGTGCCAACTGTCTCTGTTGTTGGAAACTTACCTAAAATAAAAATGTTTACTGACTTATTTTAACAATGATCGATCGCATGATTCCTTCAGATATTATTGCAGATCTGCTGCAAGTTAGCTAGCTAACCTAGCATGTGTTGTAACGGGGGTAAAGATGTTTGTTTTGGAACATTTGTGTATTTATATATGCATCGGGTCTGAAACCGCGCCCTATTATGCACATTTTCAGGTGTATCACTACGGTACGAGACTAAATCAAGTTTTATCTGCAAAGGAGAAGCAGACGTGGGAAGTAACTAAGTAGATTTACTCAAGTACTGTACTTAAGCACAATTTTGAGGAACCTGTACTTTAGTATTTCCATTTGTTGCTACTTTGTACTTCTCCACTTCAGTTCAGAGGTAAATGGTGTACTTTTACTCCACTACATGTATTTAATACCTTTAGTTACTTTACAGATCTGATATGAGATACTTCTCTACTTTTACTTGAGGAACATTTTGAACGCAGGACTTTTACTGTAACAGAGTATTCCTACACTCTGGTACTTCTACTTTTACTCAAGTACAAGATCAGAGTACTTCTACTACAAGTACAATCTGGTACTTCTACTTTTACTCAAGTACAAGATCTAATTTTTGATGTAATATGTATTATTTGCAGACCATTCACATGCACACAAACCTCCAGAACACACTACAGGAAAGGGGAAACCCCAAAAGCATAACAGTGCCTCTTTAATACTTCTTCCACTACTTGCACTCAGTCAGTCAGACAGTTCAATGTCAGAGAGGTTTTTTGTGCTCTCGTTTTTTAAAGGTCAAAGTCAGTAAGGCATCTATCAACAGACTTTAAGATCCCTCACAAGTGAAAATACTCAGTTGTTAAGTCAATTAGTTTGTCATTCAGCACAGAAACAACCTGATACACTACTTCCAGTATAATTCAATGAACACACATTGAAATATAACCTTTGACCTCATTCACACAGTACAACTGAAGTATTCTTAGACATATTGTGTGTGTTGGGACGTACTATGAGATTGCACATTTGTTCACTGTCTCATAGCATATTTTAGTTTACTCAGTGCAGACAGGTTGTATTGAATCTTGCAGACACTGCCCTTATTTTAACCTCTTACTCCTTGAGCCAACTCCCTGTTAGAGAACGTGCTATTCAAGCATTGTGTCGCTAACAGGTGAAGGTATGTCACCATTGGTTGACAGTTTTGAAAGGTTGGGCTATTTTGATTCCTTACTATGTTATCATTAAATAATGCCAGATTAAATTAGAATCTAATACAAAAAGTGGTCATAGAATTAGTTACTATTTTTTTAACTTAATTACCTGTGTACTGCAAAATGTAAATTCACAATACAAGGCCTTTTTAATCATTTTCTCCAAATGAGTTTCACTACCATCTGTACTCTGAGTGGTTTGTTCATATATCATCAATAGCCAGATTTATAGACTGATTATTGATGATTGCGTTAAGGATTATAACATCTGTTTCCCTAAAAAACATGTGGAGAATAGATTTTTCTTAAAGGCTGCTGACAGTTTTTCTGGATTTATGTAGTGGTACAAACCCATATCAAAACTCCCCTCTGTAAAAACCTTTGACTCTAATAAGTCGACAATAAAACAAGAATGTGATCCTGGTTTTAACCAGTGTACACATTTCTGTGCTGTTTCTGTATGCGTTAGTATATTTAAAGATAAATTTCAGAAAACGTGTACTGTAATAAAAAACAAAGTCATGATGTGAGTGAAACATTTTTAATTGTAATATTATTCACCATCCACCTCTTTAAAAATAATGACATTTCAAATGATAAGCTCCATGTTATAAACAGGGCATTAATAAAATAGACTTAACAAGCATATTTCATGCAATTTTGATATTTAAAAAACCCTTTATTTATCTCCCAGTCAGACGGGACGTTTGCAGTCAGTTAGTCTCACCTGTACAGGCAGTGCTGGAGTGTGTTCAAGGTGAAGAATGAGATCATAATCATTAGAAGCAGTCCAACCAGTCAGACCGCTCTCACTGACACAGGCTGCAGCCATCAGACACTTAGATTAGCTTAGTTTAGCATATATACTAGGAAAAGGGGGGAAATAGTGAGTGACAAAATACACATTTAAGTGTACTTAATATATCTCTGTACGTTAACTGAAATGAAAAAACAATTTGGCAACTTGTTTAGGTCCCAGTCAAGAAATAGCCCGACCCATAATCCCCTGTTAAACGTCTTATTGATGTTTTTACTCCTCTGATTTGGTATGGATTAAACAAACTGGATTCAGAGCTGCTGATAGGTGGATTTTGTTACCTTTGGACAGGCTGGCTTTGTCTTCCTCTGTTTCCAGTCTTTATGCTAAGCTAAGCTAAGTAGTAAAGTAGTAATATAACAATGGAAATAGTCAAGTACATTTTTTTAAGCTACTTTCCCTAAATTGAGAACTAGTGAAAACTGTACTTCAGTAAGTACATTTAAAAAAACACACAATAACATTCTTTGTTCCTTTTTTTTAATCCATTGAGGCTTTGTTCAAACTTTACAAGCAGTGTGCAGAGAGGTGGACGAAATACAATTAACATAACACAACAGACAGCTGAGATGTAACATTTACATTTCCCTGGTTTGTTAAACCACTGCAGCCTAATGTTTAATGATCAGATATTGTTGATTTCCAAGTAACTGTCAATATTTTGTACCAATATACTATAATTCAATAATCAATCCTGAACTTCCCCTTTAAAACACACACCCCTCAATTGAAAATTATAAAAAATAGATATGTCTATACAGTGTGCATTACTTCCACTAGTAATGTCTGCAAGTATGAAACACTTTTTGAACACACAATTCTGAGACAATAAATACTTTTCTTGTCCCCCTGACATTAAAGAAGTGGCAAAAGTTTATTTCTGAGTAAATAGTTTTCTGATCACTTCAAGTCATGACGGCAGGAGTGCAATCCGTAGAATAAACTAGAGTACATTAGAACATACTCATCAGTATTTATGTGTTTTTATGCGTCTCATCAAGGTGAACCATATGTGATCAGATTCTGAAACATTAACAATGTGTACAATGTACTTCCCCAGTTGAATACATTTATTACATTTAGTGAGAGTGAATCTTTCTGTAGAAAATCAAATGGTTGTTCTACTCAGTGTGATTGACAGGAGAGATGATCAGAGGGCAGAGTTTTTACCACATCATTAAGATCGGGACTAAAGAGTGGGTAGAGTTTCTCTTTGAAGCAGCAGCCAGTGAAGGAGTAGATCAGAGCTGCAGCATCAACATCATAAAAGGAGACCAGACCCTCCTCATAATCCACAAACACCCCCACCTTCTCAGGCTGAGACTTCAGAGAGAGACGGACTGCAGGACAGCACGAGCTGTGTACTCATTTTCGTTCCTCAACACTATCAGCCAGTAACCATTCTGAGGACGCTGTGATCTTCCCTTCCTGTTGATCGACTCTCTGACCACTCCTAGAGTCCACTCAGTCTTCTTTAACCTGAACCTCGTAATAAAATCTTCCTGAAGAGAAACTCTGCTTTGCTAAAACAGGGACACTATCAAATCTCTCTGGATTGTCTGGGAGATTCTTGTTCACATCACCATGTTTAACTTGTTTTCCATCATCAGACAGGATGAGATAGGGATTGCTGTATCAGGATCAAGAGTCACCTCCACCTCATACTGCTGGACCCTCTTCAGCTCCACCTCAAGCAGCTTCTTCATCTGTTTACTGAGCGTCTCCTCCAGCTGAGTCACAGCTCTCCTCACAGTCCCCTCATATGAAGGACGGACCCTGACTTCTGTCCAGTTCTTGGTGGGTGGAGCAGCGTTCAGGGACGTGAAGCTTTGGAGGAGGTGGAGCTGGTCTTCAGAGCGTGACAGCTGCTCCACCTCAGAGCTTCTCTTCTTCAGCTCAGAGATTTCCTGTTCCAGCTCTTTGATGAAGCCTTCAGCCTGTTCCTCTGTCTCTCTCTGCTTCTCTTTGATCGTGTCGATGAGCTCGGCCTGGCTTCTCTCAACAGACTCCTTCAGAGCGGTGAAGACCTGAACACCATCTGCTATCTCTCTGTCTGCTCCTTCCTTACTGAGCTCCACTGAGCGATTCATCTCCTGATCTTCAGTCGTCTCTTCTGGATCATCTGCTGAATTTCAGCCTCTGTCTTCCCCAGCTCAGCCTTCTTTCCTTCATATCCTTCTTTCAGAGGAACAACATCATGTGTCTTGTGGTCTAAAACAGTGCAGAGCATGCAGACACACACCTGGTCGGTCTTACAGAACAGCTCAGCAGTTTATCGTGCTTCACACACATCCTGCCTTCCAGGTTCTCCTCAGGGTCGATCAGCTGATGTTTCTTCAGGCCTGCCCTTGTCAGATGAGGCTCCAGGTGAGTCTCACAGTAGGACTCCAGACACACCAGGCAGGACTTCAGGGCCTTCAGTCTGGTTCCAGTGCAGACGTCACAGGGAACTTCTCCTGGTTTGACAACTTGTTGCTCTGAGCTGCTGCTGCTGGCTTTCTGTTGAGCTGACTGTCTGAACTGAGCAGCCATCTCAGAGATGAAAGTGTTGACCTGCAGCTCAGGCTTTGTTGAAAACTTCTTTACAGTATGGACACTGACTCGGGACATCATCCCAGTGTTCAGAGATGCAGGCTTTACAGAAGTTGTGTCCACATGGTGTGCTGACTGGATCAGTGAACACATCCAGACAGATGGAGCACAGAAACTGATCTTCAGTCAGCAGACAGCTGGCAGCAGACATGTCTCTCTGAGGACAAAACGTGTGAAAAAAACAAAAACTGTAATGTATATATGATTTAATCTCTTGTATCTGTTTGCTATAAGTCAAATAGATGGTGATACTGACTCTGCTGATGTATCATGATTATGTGGAGGGTGAAATATTGCTCAAATTTGCAGTACACTTATTGTTAAATGTTAAACAAATCTCTCGTTTGTTAATATTATAAATAAATCTGGAAAATCATAGCAGCATTCAGTTTAAACTCTAAGAAACACAATGTGTAAGCTCTAATACTGTTGGGGGATTTTGCCGTTGTTGAACAGAGGAGTGAAACCTCCTGCTGAGCATCACTGAAGTTAATACTAGTTGTTGTTGTCGTGTGCTGTGCTGAAGCGCAATCATCCTTGTACATTACTGTTTTATATACAGTACTGTATTCACTGTATTTATTATTATCTGTGTATTTATTCTTATTTATACATTTCCCATCTATTTACTTTATTTTTGTATCATTTATTTTGTACATACTTCTGATAATTGTGTATATAACTGACTGTTTTGCACTCTGGTTAGACCCTCCTTAATTTTGTTACACTGTGCTTGCATTTTGTAATGACAATAGAGTGGCGAAGTCACGCCCATCTACTTCCGCCCCATGGGACCTTATTTCGGAAAAATAATGTATTGAAGTCAATGGAGAGAGAAAACGTATCTTTCGATCCCGTTTGAATTGTGCCATGAATTACACATATGATGTTTGTCAATCTTAAAAAATAATTTCCATGTCAAAAAAGTCACAGTTTGTCGTAAAACTGTTGAAATATAAGACTATGAAAAATACGTAACTAGAAAGACTACAAATCCCAGAGTCGCGTAAGTGATGTCACAATTGTTTTCCTCCACTAAGAGATAGCTAAGATCAGCGCCATATAGATATAATCTATCTATATGGTGCTGGCTAAGATAAGATAACTTTAACAAGATGCCTGTGTGCTTAGTACCAGGTTGTTATTATACCAGCAATGGGTCTTGCTCGTTCTTTCGCTTCCTGTCTGATGAAAGGACCAGGAGTGTCTGGATCAAGCTAGCTAGTAGCTAGCACGTTAGTTAGCATTACAGCCTTGTCATTTTTATTAGCCTTAACATGAAGTAACATTAAGTAACCCAAAATGTTCAACAGTAAGAGTAGTAGTCATATTTCGTGAACCCTTTGAAGAGTACTGTCACCGGTGTGATCATTCTATAATACACAATTTAAGCCCGGGGGAGAAATGCTAACGCTAACGCTAGCATCGACGATCTTCTCTACTTCATGCTATCTGCACAAATGGTTGACATTAAACATTAAAACGACCAGGCAGTTCAGAGAGAATCAAAGGAAGGCAGGCAGGCAGCTTTGCATGACATTCTTCAGGACGTGTTTCATTGTGGTGATAGTGAGGGTAGTCAATCGTTTTGTTGACAAGACAGTAGTGACGGCCATCTTGGTGACGTGTGTTGTTCTGTGAGACCAGAGATGTAGTTCATTGAGCGTTTCACACAAACAAATGTGTTACTTCACAGTTTTACGACACATTTTTTTTTTTTTGACTTGCAAAATGATCTTTTAAATTGACAAACATCATATGTGTAATTCGTGGCACAATTCAAACGGGATCGAAAGATAATCTTTCTCTCTCCATTGACTTCAATACATAATTTTTCCGAAATAAGGTCCCATGGAGGTCCACCGGAAGGGGAGGGACTTCGCCACTCTCAGTAATCTGATCTAATCTAATCTAAATGTCACTACCCGATCTGCCACCCTGCCCTATCTGCAGTGCGCATGTGCGAGATGGTCCGCCATATTGCACAACTCCATACGGCAACCCAACTAGGACACTTGACACAGTGGCATTTGGCAAAGCACACAAAGAAAACTCCGAAAACCGAGAGAGATGAGTTATTGTTATTACAACGTGACATCACTATTATTTAACAACTCTTTTTATTGGGTTCTTTTATTTGGGGTTAAGTACATTGTCAGAATAAGTGAGAAATTGATTTAACTTCTGTTAGAAAGCTATATGCTATACATTTTTGCAAACATTCACAGTAAATATTTATTCAGTATGATAGCTGTCTAACAGAAGTTAAATCCATTTCTCACTTATTCTGACAATGTACTTAACCCCAAATAAAAGAACCCAATAAAAAGAGTTGTTAAATAATAGTGATGTCACGTTGTAATAACAATAACTCATCTCTCTCGGTTCTTTTTCTGCTTTGCCAAAAGCCACTGTGTCAAGTGTCCTATTAGAGTTGCCGTATGTAGTTGTCAAATATGGCGGACCATCTCGCACATGTGCACTGCAGATAGGGCAGGGCTGCAGATCGGGTAGTGACACTAAACACGTTGTTGAACAGAGGAGTGAAACCTCCTGCTGAGCATCACTGAAGTTAATACTAGTAAAAAACAGTAAACATTATCAGCTTCAAAAGGCAGACAGCAGTTACTACAGAAACAGGTTCAAAGCTCAAGGCTACTAACCACAGTGTGTACAAATTATATAAAATGAAATATCTAATTGTCATGCCTTTTTATAAGCAACACTTTTAACACAACACCAGATCCCCTGCTTTGGAGAGTCCAGAACAAATCTAATATTTAGATTCTACTTTGTTTAATAGAGTCATTTATAAAGATGTTTTCAAATACAGGAAATATGAAAATTAGCATAAGCTAATGCTAGCTTTGACTGTATCTCTCTAACCTAACTTAACCAGAGTTTACATTGCAGTTGTAGTTTTGGCTGTTGCTAATGTAAATGTTGAGGTTTTTATCTTAACTGACACATTTATATAATATTCTTTATATGGTAAACTGATGTAATACAGTCAGATTCTGATTTTAATCCAGCTTTGACTAAATATTTAGTTAGTGATGTGTCTGTAGTGTACTCACCAGTGTTTGCAGAGTCCTGCTGTGTTGTTGAGAAGAAGCTGCTGGATTCAGTGAGTGTTTCTTCAGAGAAACAGAGACTTGTCTCGGCTGCTGCTCTGCTGTCGCTCAGACAAACTTCAACTTTCATTTCCGGGAAATTGAAACTCTCCTCTTACAGTGTGGTTCAACCTGTCAGTGGCAGTTTGCAAAGAGGAAGTGGAAGAAGAACTATTGAGGCTTGTTATTTAACTTTGTGACGATGCATTTTACAGCTGATCCAAGAGGCTTTTCAAATATTGTATTGAGCATAAGTAGGAATATGTTCTCAATACATAAAGGACATCTCTTTACACATCTGGAGATGTATAGCTATATTTCACAACGCTGTGTTATAGTCCCTGTTTAAGAGCAGCTGGTGAGACACTTCCTGTTTGAAAATGGGTCTGTACTTAAGTGCCATTTTTTGCTACTTTGTACTTTTACTCCACTACATGAATTTAATCCCTTTAGTTACTTTACAGATCTGGATGAACGATGTGAAATATAATCAAGTGTTAAATCAGACTTTAGTTCCACCTGGAGTAAATTCACAAGCTACCCTGCAGTATACAAAGTCATTCAAACTAGCTGCACCTTTACCAGCTTTAATAACACTTTAATGATCAATCATTATATAAAACATATCCATTGTTCTGAAATGGACCAATGTTTTGGTACTTTAACTATATTTTGATGCTGATACTTTTCTACTTTTACTTGAGTAACATTTTGAATGCAGGACTTTTACTGTAACAGAGTATTCCTACACTCTGGTACTTCTACTCAGTTGTTAAGTCAATTAGTTTGTCATTCAGCACAGAAACAACCTGAAACACTACTTCCAGTATAATTCAATGAACACACATTGAAATATAACCTTTGACCTCATTCACACAGTACAACTGAGGTATTCTTAGACAGATTGTGTGTGTTGGGACGTACTATGAGATTGCACATTTGTTCACTGTCTCATAGCATATTTTAGTTTACTCAGTGCAGACAGGTTGTATTGAATCTTGCAGACACTGACTTTATTTTAACCTCTTATTCCTTGAGCCAACTCCCTATTAGAGAACGTGCTATTCAAGCATTGTGTCGCTAACAGGTGAAGGTATGTCACCATTGGTTGACAGTTTTGAAAGGTTGAGCTATTTTGATTCCTTATGATGTTATCATTAAATAATGCCAGATTAAATTAGAATCTAATACAAAAAGTGGTCATATGAATTAGTTACTATTTTTTTAACTTAATTACCTTTGTACTGCAAAATGTAAATTCACAATACAAGGACTTTTTTTATTTTTTTATCAAAATTGGTTTCACTCCCATCTGTACTCTGAGTGGTTTGTTCATATATCATCAATAGCCAGATTTATAGACTGATTATTGATGATTGCGTTAAGGATTATAACATTGTTTCCCTTAAAAACATGTGGAGAATAGATTTTTCTTAAAGGCTGCTGACAGTTTTTCTGGATTTATGTCGTGGTACAAACCCATATCAAAACTCCCCTCTGTGAAAACCTTTGACTCTAATAAGTCGACAATAAAACAAGAATTTGATCCTGGTTTTAACCAGTGTACACATTTCTATGCTGTTTCTGTATTCGTTAGTATATTCAAAGATAACATTTCAGAAAACGTGTACTGTAATAAAAAACAAAGTCATGATGTGAGTGAAACATTTTTAATTGCAATATTATTCACCATCCACCTCTTTAAAAATAATGACATTTCAAATGATTAGCTCCATCTTATAAACAGGGCATTAATAAAATAGACTTTACAAGCATATTTCATGCCATTTTGATATTTAAAAAACCCTTTATTTATCTCCCAGTCAGACGGGACGTTTGCAGTGAGTTAGTCTCACCTGTACAGGCAGTGCTGGAGTGTGTTCAAGGTGAAGAATGAGATCATAATCATTAGAAGCAGTCCAACCAGTCAGACCGCTCTCACTGACACAGGCTGCAGCCATCAGACACTTAGATTAGCTTAGTTTAGTATATATACTAGGAAAAGGGGGGACATAGTGAGTGACAAAATACACATTTAAGTGTACTTAATATATCTCTGTAGGAAAATTGAAATGTAAAAACAATTTGGCAACTTGTTTTGGTCCCAGTCAAGAAATAGCCCGACCCATAATCCCCTGTTAAACGTCTTATTGATGTTTTTACTCCTCTGATTTGGTATGGATTAAACAAACTGGATTCAGAGCTGCTGATAGGTGGATTTTGTTACCTTTGGACAGGCTGGCTTTGTCTTCCTCCGTTTCCAGTCTTTATGCTAAGCTAAGCTAACCAGTTGATGGTCTTATTTCTAACAGACATATACAGCAATCTTAATATCTATGATCAGCTGATCAAAGAGGGTTTTAAATAGTTTATAAAGCTTCAGAAGAACCAAATCTGTCAGACAAATGTAGTTAAGTAGAAATGGAAATAGTTAAGTAAATTTTTCTAAGTTGAGAACTAGTGAAAACTGTACTTCAGTAAGTACATTTAAAAAAACACAAAAAATAACATTCTTTGTTCCTTTTTTTTAATCCATTGAGGCTTTGTTCAAACTTTACAAGCAGTGGGCAGAGAGGTGGACGAAATACAATTAACATAACACAACAGACAGCTGAGATGTAACATTTTAATTTCCCTGGTTTGTTAAACCACTGCAGCCTAATGTTTAATGATCAGGTATTCTAGATTTACTGTACATACATTTTGTACCAATATACTATAATTCAATAATGAATCCTGAACTCCCCTTTAAAACACACCAGAGAGACCCATCATTTTCCCCTCAATTGAAAATTATAAAAATATATATACAGTATTTTACTAATGAAAAAGGATTGCATTACTTCCACTAGTAATGTGTGCAAGTATGAAACACTTTTTGAACAATTCTGAGACAATAAATACTTTTCTTGTCCCCCTGACATATAAAGAAGTGGTAAAAGTTTATTTCTGAGTAAATAGTTTTCTGATCACTTCAAGTCATGACGGCAGGTAGTGCAATCCGTAGAATAAACTAGAGTACATTAGAACATACTCATCAGTATTTTATGTGTTTTTATGTGTCTCATCAAGGTGAACCATATGTGATCAGATTCTGAGAAATTAACAACGTGTACAATGTACTTCCCCAGTTGAATACATTTATTACATTTAGTGAGAGTGACTCTTTCTGTAGAAAATCAAATGGTTGTTCTACTCAGTGTGATTGACAGGAGAGATGATCAGGGGCAGAGTTTTTACCACCATCATTAAGATGGGGACTAAAGTATGGGTAAAGTTTCTCTTTGAAGCAGCAGCCAGTGAAGGAGTAGATCAGAGCTGCAGCATCAACACCATAAAAGGAGACCAGACCCTCCTCATAATCCACAAACACCCCCACCTTCTCAGGCTGAGACTTCAGAGAGAGACGGACTAGAGGATCAGCAAGAGCTCTGTACTCATTTTCATTCGTCAACACTATCAGCCAGTAACCATTCTGAGGAGTCAGTGTGATCTTTCCCTTCCTGTTGATCGACTCTCTGGCCACTCCTAAATCCCACTCAGTGTTTCCTTTAACCTGAACCTCGCAATAAAATCTTCCTGAAGAGAAACTCTGCTTTGCTAAGACATTAGGACATGCGTCAAATCTCTCTGGATTGTTTGGGAGATTCTTCCTCACATCACCATGTGTAACTTGTTTTCCATCATCAGACAGGATGAGTTCGGGAGGTGCTGTATCAGGATCAAGAGTCACCTCCACCTCATACTGCTGGACCCTCTTCAGCTCCACCTCAAGCAGCTTCTTCATCTGTTTACTGAGCGTCTCCTCCAGCTGAGTCACAGCTCTCACCACAGTCCCCTCATATGAAGGTGGACGGACCCTGACTTCTGTCCAGTTCTTGGTGGGTGGAGCAGCGTTCAGGGACGTGAAGCTTTGGAGGAGGTGGAGCTGGTCTTCAGAGCGTGAGAGCTGCTCCACCTCAGAGCTTCTCTTCTTCAGCTCAGAGATTTCCTGTTCCAGCTCTTTGATGAAGCCTTCAGCCTGTTCCTCTGTCTCTCTCTCATAGACTGTATATATAAATGGACGTAGGGTCCGTGACGTCACCCATAGGATTCTGCAGAGTTGCCGAGAAGCCCTTAGTAGGCGGAGTCGGCCACTAACGGCTCGACAGTGACGTCTGAGTCTAACTCCCGCCTGCTCCAGCCTGCTACAGCTGGGAAGTAACAGAGCTAGCTCAAGCTAAGTTAAGCTAAGGTGCATGTGATGGTAGCTACCATCACATGCACCTTAGCTTAACTTAAATGTATTAAACATATAATTAAGTGATAGCAAAATATAAATAACTAATGTCATGCAAACATATTAATATTTGCTTGATTCCAGTGTTGCATTTAGCACATTGCATACAAACGTTAAGGGATTTTAAGATTCTGAAGTATTATGCTAAAAACTCAATAACTTAGATTATTATTTATAGTTTTGCTGAATAGTTTCATGTCCGCTTACCTTAGAAACGTAAAATGTGACGGCAGTGTGCTGATGGGGAAGCATGTTAGCTTAGCTTCTTAGCTTGAGCTAGCTCTGTTACTTCCCAGCTGGAGGCAGAAGGTCCCGCCTCGGCTCCGCCTCTTTGCCCTTATTTGGAGCAGGCTGGAGCAGGCGGGAGTTAGACTCAGACGTCACTGTCGAGCCGTTAGTGGCCGACTCCGCCTACTAAGGGCTTCTCGGCAACTCTGCAGAATCCTATGGGTGACGTCACGGACCCTACGTCCATTTATATATACAGTCTATGAGAGAGAGACAGAGGAACAGGCTGAAGTGGTAAAAGTTTATTTCTGAGTAAATAGTTTTCTGATCACTTCAAGTCATGACGGCAGGGAGTGCAATCCGTAGAATAAACTAGAGTACATTAGAACATACTCATCAGTATTTTATGTGTGTCTCATCAAGGTGAACCATATGTGATCAGATTCTGAGAAATTAACAACGTGTACAATGTACTTCCCCAGTTGAATACATTTATTACATTTAGTGAGAGTGACTCTTTCTGTAGAAAATCAAATGGTTGTTCTACAGCAGGCATAACAACAGCCGGTGTTTATTTTATTATAATATATAGTCGCTATTCATTTGTTTTAAGGCGAGACACGGCAGGCAAAAACATCGTTTTTCCTGCACTGGTCAATTTTGAGATGTTGTGCTATTTTGATTCCATAACATGTTTTCTTTCAGGCTTTTGGAAGGAAAACGTACAAAATACACATTTAAGTGTTTATTTTACTATAGTTTTGTCTATTTTCGTCTGTAGATTTCTCCTAAATTCACCAAAAGTTAGCATTCTAACGTAACTTAAAGTACCGCGACCGATGTTTGCACCATGTCATCAGAGGTATCGTTGGAAAGCTCCATGTCTCCTGCACAATCTCATCGGATCCAAATATGGTCATTTCCTTTGTATCAGCAACCAATCGTGAAAGTGCAAAGGGGTCTTAAACCAAGAAACGAAATCTCATTGGGTGGTGTCAATTTCTGACTACGTGATTCGTTCAGATGCGTCACGTGGTGTGCTAAAGCACTTCCTGGTTAGCTAAATCTGAAAATGGCAAAATAACGGCGAAAAAAACGTTCACAGAGAAGACGACAACAATTGTCACTTGCATAAAGCAAGGTTATACAAAAAACAAATGACCCCGAACATGAAATACCTTCACGGAGTGCGTCGATGCGCAAGCTATCATCCAGATAACAGGGGGGTTTAGCTAGCGTCACTCTGCAATCTTTAAAGGTCGTTTTCTCAAAATGAGTTTTTTCTCCTACTCTGAGTTCGAAATCTCCACTTCAGTAGCAGTTACATACACCAAACCTTCCAGTTATATTCCTATCAATATTATGAAGGCTTTTACAGAAGGGTTTGTTCATATAGCCTGAATTATATAACATTTCATACCTAAAAACATGGTGAAAATTGATATTTTAGGGCTGTTGACAGTATTTTCTGATTTATGGAGTGATACAAAGAGATATCCTTCTGTAAAAGCCTTAGATACTAATATGACTACAAAATGAAACAATAATTTTGATCCATGGCTTTATCCAAAGTTCAGATTTCGGTTCCTGAAATGTGTTCAAATAGGCGCATATTTCATGAGATAATGGCTCATCTCTTCTGTCAAAGACCATTGCAAGACTATTTATGTTTGGATTCTCACTTGAGGAATCTTAACCTGAGCCACAATAACTTATGAATAATAATAATATGAATAAATTGGGATTTGATATGGGGGGGGGGGGTTCTGTTAGAATGTGCGACGGGGGAGGGGGGAGAGAGTTAGACGCTCGTGAATGGTCAACGGGGGGGGCTCTCTGCACGGAGGAGCCGCGGAGAAGTGAATCACAGTGATCTGCTATTTTAAAGTAAATTCAACACATATCGACCATAAATATAGCATATATTAAGAACGAGAAAGTGTTAACATGGTTTTTTGTAAACATATGACCAATGTGCGAGGGTGATGACATCAGAGCACCAGGCTTAGCCCCGGACAGGTAAAACAGGTATTCACTCAGAGGGGGGTAGTTACCCATTTACATGTCAAAAAGCAACATACAGTAGGCGGGTGGGGGATGGTGAACGTTTACATTTCTCTACAGAATACATTTAATTTAAGGTCCTGATCTAAAACCACTATACCTAGACTCATCAAATCTGGACTGGATTATCCCAGAGGGTCTAAACATTCTTTATAACACAGTTTTAGATTTGTGAAACCTTAATTCTATTTGTGAAAATTTTAAAAAGGGAGATTTCAGTGCTTTTTTCGCATCTAGACCACATAAAACCAGGTCCTGATCTAAAACCATTAGACCTAGACTCATCAAATCTGGACTGGATTATCCCAGAGGGTCTAACCATTCTTTATAACACAGTTTTAGATTTGTGAAACCTTTATTCTATTTGTGAAAATACAAAAAAGTGAGATTTCAGTGCTTTTTTCGCATTGTCTTGTCTTCCCCTGTGCTCCATGTCTGTTCGTCGTCGTTTCTCGTCTATGATACCTGTTAGTCTCTTTGCTCTTGTCCATGCTACCTGTCACGCTCCATGTTTGTTACTGAGGTTTTTTGTCCTGATCCTTCCTCGTACTCCCCCGGTTTTGGTATGTTAAGTTGTTCCTTGTTTTCTTTTGTCATTCAGCTTTGGGAAATAAAGCTCGCTTTTTGTTACCTGACCTTTTATTCCTTTTACTGCATTTGGGTCCTATTTTTCCCCAACCCTGACACCGAGTCTGCTTCAAATTAACTTATTATCCTCACAGGATCATTTTATTCAAGTTAAAGCAAAACTTACTAAAGCATTCTAACTGTTTATGCTTTAACAGCAATTAATAAATGATCCAGCTTTGCTTTTTGCTAACTGTTTTTGTTGTTCTGCTTTATGATTGTAATGCATGACTGTGCCAACATGTGTCTCCTCCTCCCTGCTCTTGTTTGTAGGCTGCACCTGCTTTTCAGGAGACCAGGCCTCGCAATTATGTTCTTTCTGCCAGTGCATCAGCGGTAAGAGTCCATCACAAACTGCAGGGTCTGTCACCCAGCAGGAGCTAGGCTAACATGCTAACAGGCACAGAGCCTTAGAACACCACATACTCCAAAAGACAGATGATGTAGCTCACATCAGGGCACAGAGCTGCTGCAGCCTCACCTGACCCAGCAGCTCGTTGGCTAAAGCTATTGAATGTTGTGTCGGAAGCATCCTGAGGCCACAGTGGCTTCAGAACATGTATGTAGTCTATCTTAAAAAACATCTTGAATTTATTTGTAGAAAGTTAGTTTGTTACTTAACAGGTGTGGAGACTTTTTTTAGTTTCATACATTTTCAAAAATACATTGTTAGAATTTCTAAAAAGTACTCTTACTCAAACCACTAAAATAATGTAAATGAAGCAAAAGGCTCCTGAAATCCTTTCACATGTACTCACCAGTGTAAGGCTGCCTTGCTGTGGTCCCAGTATATTTAAACTGCATGGGATGACGGCTACTAATGAGCACTGCACATGATATATATATTTGGAATGCTTTATGGATTGAAGTGGGGGCTGCATTTTGAATTCTTAAACAAGTTATGCTTATCAGACTGTGGCATGACCTTTGCGACACAAATATAATAAAGTGAGCATGTTTAGCAAGTTTTGATATTGTTGCATGCTGTTTATACTTTTTTTGACATAGAAAAACTATGATTACTAATACAAATACTACATATAGCTTTACACTGGTATGATCTGGAACTGTGACAGGCTCTGAAAGACTCCAATCCACTTCCGTAGTTGCACTTATGAAGGGAAACAATGGCCTTAATGAGTCCAACTGGTCACAAAAACCAAACATTTTTAGATTTTTAGATCAGGACCTGGTCTTATGTGGTCTAGATGCGAAAAAAGCACTGAAATCTCCATTTTTTTTAATTTTCACAAACAGAATTAAGGTTTCACAAATCTAAAACTGTGTTATAAAGAATGTTTAGACCCTCTGGGATAATCCAGTCCAGATTTGATGAGTCTAGGTATAGTGGTTTTAGATCAGGACCTGGTCTAATGTGGTCTAGATGTAGAAAAAGCAGCAAAATCTTCAGTTTTTTGTATTTTCACAATAGAATTAATGTTTCACAAATCTCAAACTGTGTTATAAAGAATCTTTAGACTCTCTGGGATAATCCAGTCCAAATGAATCGGCTATGCAGCGATTTAAGAGGTTCAAACACGGAGGATTGTTCGCTCAGCGCTGTAAATTAAATGTCCCTTAACTTTCCCCTTAACTGCCGAATCGGAAGCTCTGAATCGGAAGCCAACTTCAGCGTCGTAAGACTTTGTTTATTTGAAATCAGATGAAAACAAACTGTAACGGATCCATATTATTCATATTCCGAGTCATAAAGACTTTATTTAAAATAAACATGTATAACTAGTTTAGGTTGTTTGAGAGGTACAGCTACCATTCTTTAATTAGATGTTTGATAAGTGCAGATCATATAGTAAAACACGTACACAGATACATTATTTTGTATTTTTATTAAATTCGACAATGTCAATTTCACTTTCCACTATGTCCACCGTTGTTTTTCACAACCAATGGCAGAACTTTATTGAGGCCTGTAATTAGTCAACTACAGGTCTCTTGGGTCAGTCTTTTTCTTCCAAAAAGCTTGTGACAAGATGTTATTGCTCTTGGGGAATTAAAAACAAGATTTTAACTTTAGTTTTTTATATAATATCTAAAACGACTATTGTGAAAAACTAAGTCTTAGTTATTTAATATATAGCGCCATCTCCTGGTTAAACCCTGAAATTGGAGAATAGTGGGTTGGGCCTAACATTTCTGAATACTGGTCTTTGGCAGGTCTTAGGCTGGTAACTGGCTGGAAGTAGGCAGGAAGCTGTATGCTGGGGTCCAAAATAAGAGGCTCCATCTGTAGTTAGTGCTCTTACCTGTGAGGCCTCCTCCAAACCGCATTATAACCAGACTGTATCATTAAAGCTATAAGTACCAGTTCTAGATCCTTGACTTTAGACAAACAATTCAAAAGACAAAATGTATTTAAAGACCAATCTTTATTTGAAGGTGCCTCTTAACCTGGGATATTAGTTATAGTAATAGTATTGACAATCTAAAAAAACTGAGCAACTCAACAGTCAACTTTATATTTCTTATTGTCTAAAGCATTTATTATTTTCATTTTCCCCTCTCATATTCAGTGTGGACGGATTGAGACAGCGTGGTGTCCAGAGAGCTGCAGAGACTTCAGGGAGAAACCTCCGTGTGATGGACGTCCAGTCTGTTGGTTTGGAGAGGACTGAGGGTCTTTCCTCTGCGAGGAGGACCAGGCCTGATGGAGGAGCCCATGCATAGCTGATACCACCTGATCAGGCCTTGTCTGTCACTTTATTTGACTAAATGTGTTTACTTATACATTTAATAGGTTTACACCTTCTGTCCATATGTGCTTTTTTATTTAAAACATGTTTGATTAACTTTTGGTTCAGATTTCAATAAATTGAATTTGTATTTGCACTCCTTTTGTCCATTATTCTTACTGAAAATGTTAGATTACACATTCACATCCGACTGAAGATTGGCCCCATTTATTTGCGTTGCAAACTCTGCGGTACAAGGTACATGTTGTGAAGCTCATAAAGTGAGGCAAATAGAATTAATCAGCTGATGGAGTGTAGATGTGGAAATAGGTGCATTCGATCAGCTGACTTCACAATAAAAGTAGTTTCTTAGTGAATGTCCTGTACTGGTCTTAAAATCTCATAACATCAGCTTTTAATTTTCCTCTTGGATGTTCTTCTTGACCCTCAGAGAAGGAGAAAATGTTGAGTCGTGTCTTTCAGGCATGTCCTTTCCTAACAAAAATTACAGGAAACATAAAACATATTATTGCAGAACAAGTGTGTTATTTATGAAAGAGGTGTGCTTGTGTTTAGGGGCTGTAGATATAATTATTTTGTAATTGTAATGTTTTATTTTATTTTAACAGTGAGCTACAAAGACAATCAGATTATGAATGAACAGTATGACATTCATCAACATTGAAATATATTTTATTATCAAAATAATATTTAACTGTTATTAAAACTTAGTGCAACTGTAGAAGCTTGCTCTGTTCTCTCACTGAAATCATAACTTTTACCACGTTTTTTACAGACAATATTGAGAGATAAATAGCAGTTGTCACTAATAGCTTTGCCTTCAATACCTTAAATTAGAAAGCTGACAGTCATATTGCTTGTTAACATCTAAATGTAACCCTTTGCATGGAAAAAACCCTCAACTTCACTGATGTGTAGGTGATCTAGTATTTAGTATTGTTTAATGGAATGTATATCAGTGTATTAAAGTCAATACTTCATTTATTTAAACCAATATCTTTCTTGATTCTTTGTACAGTATGAAAAAGAGTATTTGTACCTGTGCTGAAGTTCACTGCTGTGAGGAGTCCAGTTCTGTCTCTCACTCTCTGGTCCAGCCTGTCTGCATCACCTGGACACTTTAAACAAACAGATATATATGTAAAGAACCATGTGTTCAAACAATATAACTTATTCTCTTCTGTTGAACATGTTGGATTGTGTATTGCCCGAGTCAGGGTCCTTTTTATTTGACTGTAACTTTGGAAGTTGTGTTACCAATGCTTACTGTTTATTTGATACCAATTTGGTAATGCAATTAATAAAAACAACAACGTTTGGGTTCGTTCTTCAGATGACTGTGACGTTAATGTGTAAACTCAATAATGAACTCCAGCTCAACCAACCATATTGTAATATCTAAGTAATCATCTTGAAATATGACATTAATAATTGTAATATACACACATCTTATTGTGAGGTTGATTTCACATACACTACTTCGACGTTAGCTTGTCTACATACTTGAGCATAGCTACCACTCGCTTACACGCAAACCCAAGCCTTAACATTCATTACGTAGCTGATTAAAATCATAAACACATAAATGAAGTACTCGAATTTCACTTACCGCAAAACGGCATTCATGCACCGTCTGTTTTAACCGCAGAGCGAGTCACAATAGTCCGATATATAAGCATGAAGAACAAACAAAGACGGCCGGGATCAAGTTGTGTTCCCTGGATGAACTGACCAGGGAGTCCCTGTAGCTTCACGGACGGAGCAGCTAGCAGAGAGACAAGAAGCTAACAGCAGCAGTCACTTGACAGAGCTGTCACTCAATGTGACCACGCCCTAATTTATGCAAAAACTTTAAGACCTAATATAAATAAAAAGGGTCGCGTAGAAAATAATTCACTCACAGATTCATAATCACGAAGGTGGAATCTAACTATATACATTATGAAATGTATTGGAGCCAGGGCTAGAAACGTTTTTTTTCTGCTGTGAAATTGGGCATTTTAACATTGGGGTCTATGGAAATTGCTCCTTTCTGCAGTCATCGCCTATCGGCCAATATATGAACTGCAGTTTGTGGCACTTCCGTATTGGCATCCCGGCTCTTCCCCAGAGTTTGCCGCTTGCTCTCTCTGCTTCTCATTGATGGTGTCGATGAGCTCGGCCTGGCTTCTCTCAACAGACTCCTTCAGAGCGGTGAAGACCTGAACACCATCTGCTATCCCTCTGTCTGCTCCTTCCTTACTGAGCTCCACTGAGCGATTCATCTCCTGAATCTTCAGTCGTCTCTTCTGGATCATCTGCTGAATTTCAGCCTCTGTTTTCCCCAGCTCAGCCTTCTTTCCTTCATATCCTTCTTTCAGAGGAACAACATCATGTGTCTTGTGGTCTGAAATAGTGCAGAGCATGCAGACACACACCTGGTCGGTCTTACAGAACAGCTCCAGCAGTTTATCGTGCTTCACACACATCCTGCCTTCCAGGTTCTCCTCAGGTTCGATCAGCTGATGTTTCTTCAGACGTGAAGCTGTCAGGTGAGGCTCTAGGTGAGTCTCACAGTAGGAGGCCAGACACACCAGGCAGGACTTCAGGGCCTTCAGTCTGGTTCCAGTGCAGGCGTCACAGGGAACTTCTCCTGGTTTGACAACTTGTTGCTCTGAGCTGCTGCTGCTGGCTTTCTGTTGAGCTGACTGTCTGAACTGAGCAGCCATCTCAGAGATGAATGTGTTGACCAGCAGCTCAGGCTTTATGTTGAAAACTTCTTTACAATATGGACACTGACTCGGGACATTTCTATCCCAGTGTTCTGAGATGCAGGCTTTACAGAAGTTGTGTCCACATGGTATGGCGACTGGATCAGTGAACACATCCAGACAGATGGAGCACAGAAACTGATCTTCAGTCAGCAGACAGCTGGCAGCAAACATGTCTCTCTGGGGACAAGAGTTTGAAAAAAACAAAAACTGTAATGTATATATGATTTAATCTCTTGTATCTGTTTACTATAAGTCAAATAGATGGTGATACTGAACTCTGCTGATGTATCATGATTATGCGGAGGGTGAAAGAATGCTCAAATTTGCAGTTCACTGTTATTGTTGAATGTTCAAAAAATCTCTCTGTTTTTTAACCTGTTAAGCACCGAGCCTGTTTTTCATGTTTCAGGCTCGAAAATGACATGCCCAAAACAAATGACTACAACTTAACTTCTAAAAGGGTTATATGAATAATTTCTTTTATCAAAGCAAGGTTACATCTGTGAGTTGGATGTAGAAGTGTCAGAATCAATATAAATGTTTTTTATTTTAAAGAAAATTCAGATTTTACAAAAAAAAAACTGTAAATTATAGTGTCCGTCCAAAAAGTATTTTTTAGAGATAGTGAAAACTACCCTTGGATGATGGGTTAGTAGACTAAAAGCTTTAGGAATCCAAAGTACAACATATAATAAGTACCCTGTATCAAGATTGATGCAAAACAAGTGAGATTTGACCTTTTTAGAGAGATTTAGCCAAAAACCCCCACTTCTGGGGTCATTTGGGTGGATTTGACCTATCTCTGGCCCCCCTTGCTCGATTTGGATCGTTGACACACCTTTCTGACCGTTAGAGCCAATAGAATCGAAGGGGGAGGCCCACACACACACTCATTGTAAAGAGAAAAGGTGGGGGCTGCGCGTCTGGAAATGAAACTAGATTGGGAGATTTTCTCCTTCTGGAGTTTGGAAACTAAAAAGCAGTTTTATTGCTTATGGATTATCAGAAATAATCTCAAAGAAGGCACAGATACATAGGATGAACCTATGGATTAACTGCAGCATCGTTTTTTTATCGTTTTAATGCCATTGAAGACCAGTTTTGACCAAGGTAAGCCATGTTAGCGTTTCTAGCTACTTAGCTCCACATGTTATGATGTACGCTTTCGTTTATAGCGTCGCAAATGTTTATCACTGAGTGTTGAGGAGGGCACCATTAGATTCAGTGTCTCCAGGACACCAAAAACGAGTGGTTGGTTGTGCATCTAGGATAAGTAATAAGGGAGTTATGAGTGAGTTTAAGTGCCGTTTTAGGTTAAATTTTTTCGCTCGTGGTTAATTCAGAGGCTGAGTGCTAGCATTGTGTTTTTTTTTTTAAAAGCTGAGTTTCTTCCCGTTACATGGATATAAAACATTCAGTTTTATTCAATATTAAGATTCCTTAGACGTTGTTTCCTGCAAATGACGCGTTTATCCGCCCGGTACCGGGCGGATGGTGCGTAACAGGTTAATATTATAAATAAATCTGGAAAATCATAGCAGCATTCAGTTTAAACTCTAACGGCCCATCCACACAGCAGCGTTAAAAAAATCTTGGAGGTGGGCGTATCTGAAGCTTGGGGATTCTTTGCAACCAATCACATGAATCTCCCGCCCCCGACATACGAAGCAAAAAAGTTTGAAGTAAACTGGATATAAACTGTTTGATTGGCTAGCGCTTGAACTGTCAGATTTGCGTACACGGGATTTGATTGGCTGACGCTTCCACCTCAGCTTCAAAAGTTGAACATTGCTCAACTTTGAATCCTGAAAATCCTGAAAATCTCCGCTCGCCTGCCCACAATGCAGTTCGGCGAAAAGTGAGGCAAAGTGACGTCACCCCATTCAAAGTGAATGGGCAGAAGCATTTCAAGATTTTTTAACGCTGCTGTGTGGACGGTCCGTAAGAAACACAATGTGTAAGCTCTAATACTGTTGGGGGATTTTGCCATTGTTGAACAGAGGAGTGAAACCTCCTGCTGAGCATCACTGAAGTTAATACTAGTTGTTAAAAAACAGTAAACGTTATCAGCTTCAAAAGGTAGACAGCAGTTACTACAGAAACAGGTTCAAAGCTCAAGGCTACTTACCACAGTGTGTACAAATGATATAAGATGAAATATGTAATTGTCATGCCTTTTATAAGCAACACTTGTAACATAACACCAGATCCCTTGCTTTGGACATTCCAGAACAAATATAATATTTAGATTATACTTTGTTGAATAAAGTCAATTATAAAGATGTTTTCAAATACAGGAAATATGAAAATAAGTATAAGCTAATGCTAGCTTTGACTGTATGCTCTCTAACCTAACTCACACAGAGTTTACATTTTATTTTTATTTTTGGTTGTTGCTAATTTAAAGTTGAGGTTTTTATCTTAACTGACACATTTCTATAGTATAATATTCTTTATATGGTAAAATGGATGTAATACAGTCAGATTCAAATTTAATCCAACTTTGACTAGATATTTAGTAAGTGATGTGTCTGTAGTGTACTCACCAGTGTTTGCAGAGTCCTGCTGTGTTGTTGAGAAAAAGCTGCTGGATTCAGTTGAGTGTTTCTTCAGAGAAACAGAGACATGTCTCGGCTGCTGCTCTGCTGTCGCTCAGACAAACATCAGCTTTCATTTCCGGGAAATTGAAACTCTCTTACAGTGTGGTTCAACCTGTCAGTGGCAGTTTGCCAAGAGGGAGTGGAGGAAGAACTATTGAGGCTTGTTATTTAACTTTGTGACGATGCATTTTACAGCTGATCCAAGAGGCTTTTCAAATATTGTATTGAGCATAAGTAGGAATATTTTCTCAATACATAAAGGACATCTCTTTTATTTATAGCTATATTTCACAACACTGTGTTATGGTCCCTGTTTAAGAGCAGCTGGTGAAACACTTCCTTCACTGAACAGACGGTTTGAAAATGGGTCTTGTTAGAAATTAAAATCAATGTTTTATGGCATAATTTTGTCTAAAACATACCGTCAGTTTAAAAGCAGTCTTATGAAGAACTCATTGATTCCAGTATTGTGTTCACACCTTAAAAGGTGTGAAAGGAGGGATTGTTAGAAATTAAAATCAATGTTGATGTGGCGTAATTTGAATGAAATACACTGTATTTCATTTAAATCTGTTTTATTCTGAAAACCGAAGATTCACATGTGACTTCCGGTTTTTACCGCTGGTGAATTTCGTCATTTCCGGTTAGCATTAGCTTGTGGCGAAATGCTACGTTTTCAAACCGTGAATTGAAGGTGAAATAACGTGATGTTGTACACTAAACACCCTGAGTTTAACACTCATTTATTGACGCTGGAATGAGGTTTATTAGGGAATGTTTAGATGACCACAGACATCAGAGTGATGTAATTTAGCAGCAGAAACCGACAGGATTTGCATTGGACACGCCCCCGTCGACGCCGGCCAATAGGAGAAGACTACAGGTCTTACCCGGGAGACCCAAGAAGGATCTCTCTCGCTCCTTGCCCCGAGCTGACCCGGACGCACGGGACCAAAACAGCTGGCAGGAGCAAACCGCACATTTCTTTTGTAAACCACCGCATCTTTTGTGTAATTAAATGCTGTTAACTTGTATAAGCTTGCCTTGACTCTTTTCAGTCTCTCCTGCTCTCGGGGTTCAAGAATAACTAACATTTGGAGTATAAGCTTGCCTTGACTCTTTTCAGTCTCTCCTGCTCTCGGGGTTCAAGAATAACTAACAGTCTTGTAAGAAATATGAGGAGTAAAGGCTTGTTTATACAATAAACACACAACGTCTAAATCCTCTTATTAGATGCGATATTAATCACAGAGGAACGAACCCGGGAGGAAGACCCGCCCCCCGTCGAGACCGGCCAATAGGAGAGGACTATATTTGTATCACCGTATCATTTGTTTAATTAAATGCTGTTAACTTTTAAATAAGCTTCCTTGGACTCTTTTCAGCTAATCCTGCTCTCAGGTTTAAATCACCTTTAAAAGTCTGTACTTAAGTGCATTTTTTTGCTCCACTACAATTAATTAATACCTTTAGTTACTTCACAGATGTGGATGAATGATGTGAAATATAATCAAGTGTTAAATCAGACTTTAGTTCCACCTGGAGTAAATTCACAAGCTACCCTGCAGTATACAAAGTCATTCACACTAGCTGCACCTTTACCAGCTTTGAGAACACTTTAATGATCAATCATTATAAAACATATCATATATATAATTCTGAAATGGACCAATCTGCACAATGACTACTTTTACTGTCGCTACTTTAACTATATTTTGATGCTAATACTTTTCTACTTTTACTTGAGTCACATTTTGAATGCGGGACTTTTATTGAGTATTCCTACACTCTGGTACTGAACATCCAGTCAGACGGCGGGTAAAGCTCGTATTTGTAAACCTACTTTGCAAAAAACCAGATTATGATTCTTAAAGGTCTCCTATTATACTATTTTGAGGCATCCTTTTTTTATTTCCTGCGTTTTTACACATACTCTCTCCACTACAGGTTAGCTCTGAGTGTTAGCGATGCTTGCTAATGTAAACAAAGACCATATTACGTCCAAAACTGTCACGCATTGTTTCTGATAGCAATGTTTCTGATAGGGCCGTGGGTGTAAAGCCCTCCCACATTTCAGATATTACGTCATATCGGACGCAAATCTGGATCAGCTCCGTTGTAGCCCCATTTTTAGAGATTTGGGTACGGAGGAAAAGAGAGAGGGTTTTATTTTCTGACACTTTGTGAGTTCCCTGACACACCGGGGACACATCTTTATGTACAAAGGGCATGCAAAAGTGCAATTTGCATGATAGGAGACCTGTAAATGTTGTGTTTTTGCAGCTGCTACTCGTACGTGGGGCGTCGGGGCTACTCCCAGACGGTGTCTCTGGACCGGCAGGGCTGCCTGTATCACAGCACGGTTCAACACGAGCTGCTGCACGCGCTCGGGTTCAACAAGTTGTCAACCCGCTCCGACAGAGACCAGCACATCCGCATCCTGTGGGAGAACATCCAGTCCGGTCTGTATCCTAAACTGTTCTTATTACACATCCATGCTCTAATAATGTGAAGATGATTTTCCACATCTTTCTTCCGATACTCCAAAAAAAGAAGAAGGTGTTTGAACGTTTATGTTGATATTGATTAACAGCTTCATTCTGCAGATCGTTGCTCGGCTTCTAATGAATGAACAACGATGGCTTTGTACAGAAAGGACTCTGATAGAATGAATGTCAGGGGCAATAACACAGTATACTTTATTTGAATGACAAATTAATACATAAAAACATATTCAAGATAAAAATAAAGTACCTCAGAATGTAACTACAGTAAAAATCTTGACTGCATGTAGTGTAGATGTTTGTCCACTAGGGGGCGACACATCCTCACAGTTCACATGGAGAGACCTGCTAACACACCTTTACAGAACTGCTTTAATGACACAGGTATTTAAGCATCACCACTAAAACTATTGTGTTTCCCTCAGAATGGAAATGGAAAATCAGCATTTACTTTAATGAGAAGTTTCAAATGTACGCCTCAATCCAGAAATGCCACTGAAAAACAATTTATGTTCACATACTATTTAAAACACAGCTTGCTCAATCATCCTCAGTGTCATCTACACAGTGATCCTTCTTTAAAGATCGTTATGCAGTGTAAATAAACACAACTGAAGCACAAACAAAAGAACATTTTCTATTTTGAAGGAAGACAATACAGCAGGGAGGACACAAAAGCATTTTCAAGCTAATGTAACTTTCCTTTTCAAGTCATGTGTGGCTCTTTCCTCGTCTGTCGATCAGTGAAAGTCAATCTCAACCGTCTCCATCCTGATCTCCCACATTCCTCCCGCTCCTCAGTGATGGACACGTCTCTGAAATCTTTGTCTCTCTCTCTGCCCTGAGGCGACACGTCGGGACTCTCTCTCTCAGAGGCAGATATCTGAGGGAACAACGTCAACATGTCAGAACTGCTTTTACTTTCAGGCAGAAGAGAGGCCATGTTGTTCGTGTCCTTTAATTGTCTTCATATAAGGCCAGACAGAAGAGGTCAAAGCATAAGAGAGTATGCATCAGAATCAGAATCAAGTTTATTGCCAGGTACGTTTAAACATACAAGGAATCTGCTTTGGTATCTGGTGGTGCGAACATAAACAATCTAAAGAAATAAGTTGCAAAGTATATATGTTAGAGCCAGTATTTTGTTTTTATAAGAAAGGCCACCTAATCGTGACGTCTGTAGTCAACACACTATGAAAGACTACAATTCCCACGGCGCCTCCTTTAAGTGACAGTGATGGGCAGCAACCTGTCAGAAAGACGCCGTCGAGGAACAGTTTTTAACCGTTCAATTACCCTTTAAGTTATTAAGTTATATTTCAAGAAAGAAAGAACACCTAAGTTGTTTGTTATTTTATTTGAGTTTTGCCTATTTGTTTTGACTATTGTAAAGGCCTCTTTTCTTTGTTGCATGTGTACAAGTTAGTTATTTTATTTTGAGCAAACACATCGCATCATATCATCAAAATCATCGGAGGCCAAGCAACTCTTCAACTGTAAGTAACACAAAGATAAAGGAAAGAAAACGAGTTAAAAATGTCTGTTTAAGGCGTCTAGTGGCTTGATAGAAAAATAAGGAAGGAAGCCACGACAATATATATATAAGGAAAAAAAAATAAGTATTTTTAAGAAACAATTTAGCATTAAAAATGTACAGTATTTACAACACATTCAAATGTAACTATATACAAATAACCTTGAAGCTAAAGAACATGGGTAGTATTGTGTGTGCATGCTGTGTGTGAAATGAACAGAAACAATAGCTCTAATAACTCTAGAAGAAGCAGTACTAACATCCCTTAAGTGCCAAAATACCAGGATGTACTTCTGCATGGGGTCACATTTTCCATTTAAGCGTGCTTTCCTTACGGTGGCCTACAGGTGCAAATGCGTTACAATGGACCACAAGAAGAAACATCTTCACCAACTTGAGGAAACATGTGTAGCGTTTACTAAAAGTGAACAAAACGCTGCAAATAAAGAAACTAAATAAACAACACGGACCCTAAAAAGTGACGCACACAGTTGGGACCGGAGCACTTAGTGATGTTCAGGGATTATAAAGTTGCCAACTGTCTCTGTTGTTGGAAACTTACCTAAAATAAAAATGTTTACTGACTTATTTTAACAATGCGATCGCATGATTCCTTCAGATATTATTGCAGATCTGCTGCAAGTTAGCTAGCTAACCTAGCATGTGTTGTAACGGGGGTAAAGATGTTTGTTTTGGAACATTTGTGTATATATATCGGGTCTGAAACCGCGCCCTATTATGCACATTTTCAGGTGTATCACTACGGTACGAGACTAAATCAAGTTTTATCTGCAAAGGAGAAGCAGACGTGGGAAGTAACTAAGTAGATTTACTCAAGTACTGTACTTAAGCACAATTTTGAGGAACCTGTACTTTAGTATTTCCATTTGTTGCTACTTTGTACTTCCACTCCACTTCAGTTCAGAGGTAAATGGTGTACTTTTACTCCACTACATGTATTTAATACCTTTAGTTACTTCACAGATCTGATATGAGATACTTCTCTACTTTTACTTGAGGAACATTTTGAACGCAGGACTTTTACTGTAACAGAGTATTCCTACACTCTGGTACTTCTACTTTTACTCAAGTACAAGATCTGAGTATTTTTGATGTAATATTTATTATTTTGCAGACCATTCACATGCACACAAACCTCCAGAACACACTACAGGAAAGGGGAAACCCAAAAGCATAACAGTGCCTCTTTAATACTTCTTCCACTACTTGCACTCAGTCAGTCAGACAGTTCAATGTCAGTGAGGTTTTTTGTGCTCTCGTTTTTTAAAGGTCAAAGTCAGTAAGGCATCTATCAACAGACTTTAAAACGTGTACTGTAATAAAAAACAAAGTCATGATGTCAACATTTTTAATTGTAATATTATTCACCATCCACCTCTTTAAAAATAATGACATTTCAAATGATAAGCTCCATCTTATAAACAGGGCATTAATAAAATAGACTTTACAAGCATATTTCATGCTATTTTGATATTTAAAAACCCTTTATTTATCTCCCAGTCAGACGGGACGTTTGCAGTGAGTTAGTCTCACCTGTACAGGCAGTGCTGGAGTGTGTTCAAGGTGAAGAATGAGATCATAATCATTAGAAGCAGTCCAACCAGTCAGACCGCTCTCACTGACACAGGCTGCAGCCATCAGACACTTAGATAGCTTAGTTTAGCATATATACTAGGAAAAGGGGGGAAATAGTGAGTGACAAAATACACATTTAAGTGAACTTAATATATCTCTGTACGAAAACTGAAATGTAAAAACAATTTGGCAACTTGTTTTGGTCCCAGTCAAGAAATAGCCCGACCCATAATCCCCTGTTAAACGTCTTATTGATGTTTTTACTCCTCTGATTTGGTATGGATTAAACAAACTGGATTCAGAGCTGCTGATAGGTGGATTTTGTTACCTTTGGACAGGCTGGCTTTGTCTTCCCCTGTTTCCAGTCTTTATGCTAAGCTAAGCTAACCAGTTGATGGCCTTATTTCTAACAAACATATACAGCAATCTTAATATCTATGATCAGCTGATCCAAGAGGGTTTTAAATAGTTTATAAAGCTTCAGAAGAACCAAATCTATCAGACAAATGTAGTTAAGTAGAAATGGAAATAGTTAAGTACATTTTTTTAAGATACTTTCCCTAATTGAGAACTAGTGAAAACTGTACTTCAGTAAGTACATTTAAAAAAACACAAAAATAACATTCTTTGTTCCTTTTTTTTAATCCATTGAGGCTTTGTTCAAACTTTACAAGCAGTGTGCAGAGAGGTGGACGAAATACAATTAACAAACACAACAGACAGCTGAGATGTAACATTTAATTTCCCTGGTTTGTGAAACCACTGCAGCCTAATGTTTAATGATCAGATATTGTTGATTCTCCAAGTAACTGTAAATACATTTTGTACCAATATACTATAATTCAATAATCAATCCTGAACTTCCCCTTTAAAACACACCAGAGACCCATCATTTTCCCCTCAATTGAAAATATATGTATATATACAGTATTTTACTAATGAAAAAGGAGTGCATTACTTCCACTAGTAATGTGTGCAAGTATGAAACACTTTTTGAACACACAATTCTGAGACAATAAATACTTTTCTTGTCCCCCTGACATATAAAGAAGTGGCAAAAGTTTATTTCTGAGTAAATAGTTTTCTGATCACTTCAAGTCATGACGGCAGGAAGTGCAATCCGTAGAATAAACTAGAGTACATTAGAACATACTCATCAGTATTTTATGTGTTTATGCGTCTCATCAAGGTGAACCATATGTGATCAGATTCTGAAAATTAACAATGTGTACAATGTACTTCCCCAGTTGAATACATTTATTACATTTAGTGAGAGTGAATCTTTCTGTAGAAAATCAAATGGTTGTTCTACTCAGTGTGATTGACAGGAGAGATGATCAGAGGAGCAGAGTTTTTACCACCATATTAGGGACCAAAGAATGGGTAGAGTTTCTCTTTGAAGCAGCAGCCAGTGAAGGAGTAGATCAGAGCTGCAGCATCAACATCATAAAAGGAGACCAGACCCTCCTCATAATCCACAAACACCCCCACCTTCTCAGGCTGAGACTTCAGAGAGAGACGGACTGAGGACCAGCACAAGCTTTGTACTCATTTTCATTCCTCAACCATATCCCAGTAACCATTCTGAGGAGATGCTGTGATGTCCCTTCCTGTTGATCGACTCTCTGGCCACTCCTAAATCCAGTCAGTCTTCCCTTTAACCTGAACCTCGTAATAAAATCTTCCTGAAGAGAAACTCTGCTTTGCTAAGACATTAGCACAATAATCAAATCTCTCTGGATTTTTGGGAGATTCTTTCACATCACCATGTTTAACTTGTTTTCCATCATCAGACAGGATGAGTTGGGATGTGCTGTATCAGGATCAAGAGTCACCTCCACCTCATACTGCTGGACCCTCTTCAGCTCCACCTCGAGCAGCTTCTTCATCTGTTTACTGAGCGTCTCCTCCAGCTGAGTCACAGCTCTCACCACAGTCCCCTCATATGAAGGACGGACCCTGACTTCTGTCCAGTTCTTGGTGGGTGGAGCAGCGTTCAGGGACGTGAAGCTTTGGAGGAGGTGGAGCTGGTCTTCAGAGCGTGACAGCTGCTCCACCTCAGAGCTTCTCTTCTTCAGCTCAGAGATTTCCTGTTCCAGCTCTTTGATGAAGCCTTCAGCCTGTTCCTCTGTCTCTCTCTGCTTCTCTTTGATGTGTCGATGAGCTCGGCCTGGCTTCTCTCAACAGACTCCTTCAGAGCGGTGAAGACCTGAACACCATCTGCTATCTCTCTGTCTGCTCCTTCCTTACTGAGCTCCACTGAGCGATTCATCTCCTGATCTTCAGTCGTCTCTTCTGGATCATCTGCTGAATTTCAGCCTCTGTCTTCCCCAGCTCAGCCTTCTTTCCTTCATATCCTTCTTTCAGAGGAACAACATCATGTGTCTTGTGGTCTAAAAGTGCAGAGCATGCAGACACAGACACCTGGTCGGTCTTACAGAACAGCTCCAGCAGTTTATCGTGCTTCACACACATCCTGCCTTCCAGGTTCTCCTCAGGGTCGATCAGCTGATGTTTCTTCAGGCCTGCCTTGTCAGATGAGGCTCCAGGTGAGTCTCACAGTAGGACTCCAGACACACCAGGCAGGACTTCAGGGCCTTCAGTCTGGTTCCAGTGCAGACGTCACAGGGAACTTCTCCTGGTTTGACAACTTGTTGCTCTGAGCTGCTGCTGCTGGCTTTCTGTTGAGCTGACTGTCTGAACTGAGCAGCCATCTCAGAGATGAAAGTGTTGACCAGCAGCTCAGGCTTGTTGAAAAACTTTTTACAGTTGGACACTGACTAGGGACTTTAGTATCCCAGTGTTCAGAGATGCAGGCTTTACAGAAGTTGTGTCCACATGGTGTGCTGACTGGATCAGTGAACACATCCAGACAGATGGAGCACAGAAACTGATCTTCAGTCAGCAGACAGCTGGCAGCAGACATGTCTCTCTGAGGACAAAACGTGTGAAAAAAACAAAAACTGTAATGTATATATGATTTAATCTCTTGTATCTGTTTGCTATAAGTCAAATAGATGGTGATACTGAACTCTGCTGATGTATCATGATTATGCGGAGGGTGAAAGATTGCTCAAATTTGCAGTACACTGTTATTGTTAAATGTTAAACAAATCTCTCTGTTTGTTAATATTATAAATAAATCTGGAAAATCATAGCAGCATTCAGTTTAAACTCTAAGAAACACAATGTGTAAGCTCTAATACTGTTGGGGGATTTTGCCGTTGTTGAACAGAGGAGTGAAACCTCCTGCTGAGCATCACTGAAGTTAATACTAGTTGTTGTTGTCGTGTGCTGTGCTGAAGCGCAATCATCCTTGTACATTACTGTTTTATATACAGTACTGTATTCACTGTATTTATTATTATCTGTGTATTTATTCTTATTTATACATTTCCCATCTATTTACCTTTATTTTTGTATCATTTATTTTGTACATACTTCTGATAATTGTGTATATAACTGACTGTTTTGCACTCTGGTTAGACCCTCCTTAATTTTGTTACACTGTGCTTGCATTTTGTAATGACAATAGAGTGGCGAAGTCACGCCCATCTACTTCCGCCCCATGGGACCTTATTTCGGAAAAATAATGTATTGAAGTCAATGGAGAGAGAAAACGTATCTTTCGATCCCGTTTGAATTGTGCCATGAATTACACATATGATGTTTGTCAATCTTAAAAAATAATTTCCATGTCAAAAAAGTCACAGTTTGTCGTAAAACTGTTGAAATATAAGACTATGAAAAATACGTAACTAGAAAGACTACAAATCCCAGAGTCGCGTAAGTGATGTCACAATTGTTTTCCTCCACTAAGAGATAGCTAAGATCAGCGCCATATAGATATAATCTATCTATATGGCGCTGGCTAAGATAAGATAACTTTAACAAGATGCCTGTGTGCTTAGTACCAGGTTGTTATTATACCAGCAATGGGTCTTGCTCGTTCTTTCGCTTCCTGTCTGATGAAAGGACCAGGAGTGTCTGGATCAAGCTAGCTAGTAGCTAGCACGTTAGTTAGCATTACAGCCTTGTCATTTTATTAGCCTTAACATGAAGTAACATTAAGTAACCCAAATGTTCAACAGTAAGAGTAGTAGTCATATTTCGTGAACCCTTTGAAGAGTACTGTCACCGGTGTGATCATTCTATAATACACAATTTAAGCCCGGGGGAGAAATGCTAACGCTAACGCTAGCATCGACGATCTTCTCTACTTCATGCTATCTGCACAAATGGTTGACATTAAACATTAAAACGACCAGGCAGTTCAGAGAGAATCAAAGGAAGGCAGGCAGGCAGCTTTGCATGACATTCTTCAGGACGTGTTTCATTGTGGTGATAGTGAGGGTAGTCAATCGTTTTGTTGACAAGACAGTAGTGACGGCCATCTTGGTGACGTGTGTTGTTCTGTGAGACCAGAGATGTAGTTCATTGAGCGTTTCACACAAACAAATGTGTTACTTCACAGTTTTACGACACATTTTTTTTTTTTTGACTTGCAAAATGATCTTTTAAATTGACAAACATCATATGTGTAATTCGTGGCACAATTCAAACGGGATCGAAAGATAATCTTTCTCTCTCCATTGACTTCAATACATAATTTTTCCGAAATAAGGTCCCATGGAGGTCCACCGGAAGGGGAGGGACTTCGCCACTCTCAGTAATCTGATCTAATCTAATCTAAATGTCACTACCCGATCTGCCACCCTGCCCTATCTGCAGTGCGCATGTGCGAGATGGTCCGCCATATTGCACAACTCCATACGGCAACCCAACTAGGACACTTGACACAGTGGCATTTGGCAAAGCACACAAAGAAAACTCCGAAAACCGAGAGAGATGAGTTATTGTTATTACAACGTGACTCACTATTATTTAACAACTCTTTTTATTGGGTTCTTTTATTTGGGGTTAAGTACATTGTCAGAATAAGTGAGAAATTGATTTAACTTCTGTTAGAAAGCTATATGCTATACATTTTGCAAACATTCACAGTAAATATTTATTCAGTATGATAGCTGTCTAACAGAAGTTAAATCCATTTCTCACTTATTCTGACAATGTACTTAACCCCAAATAAAAGAACCCAATAAAAAGAGTTGTTAAATAATAGTGAAGTCACGTTGTAATAACAAAACTCATCTCTCTCGGTTCTTTTTCTGCTTTGCCAAAAGCCACTGTGTCAAGTGTCCTATTAGAGTTGCCGTATGTAGTTGTCAAATATGGCGGACCATCTCGCACATGTGCACTGCAGATAGGGCAGGGCTGCAGATCGGGTAGTGACACTAAACACGTTGTTGAACAGAGGAGTGAAACCTCCTGCTGAGCATCACTGAAGTTAATACTAGTAAAAAACAGTAAACATTATCAGCTTCAAAAGGCAGACAGCAGTTACTACAGAAACAGGTTCAAAGCTCAAGGCTACTAACCACAGTGTGTACAAATTATATAAAATGAAATATCTAATTGTCATGCCTTTTTATAAGCAACACTTTTAACACAACACCAGATCCCCTGCTTTGGACAGTCCAGAACAAATCTAATATTTAGATTCTACTTTGTTTAATAGAGTCATTTATAAAGATGTTTTCAAATACAGGAAATATGAAAATTAGCATAAGCTAATGCTAGCTTTGACTGTATGCTCTCTAACCTAACTTAACCAGAGTTTACATTGTAGTTGTATTTTGGCTGTGCTAATGTAAATGTTGAGGTTTTTATCTTAACTGACACATTTATATATATATTCTTTATATGGTAAACTGATGTAATACAGTCAGATTCTGATTTTAATCCAACTTTGACTAAATTTTAGTAGTGATGTGTCTGTAGTGTACTCACCAGTGTTTGCAGAGTCCTGCTGTGTTGTTGAGAAGAAGCTGCTGGATTCAGTGAGTGTTTCTTCAGAGAAACAGAGACTTGTCTCGGCTGCTGCTCTGCTGTCGCTCAGACAAACTTCAACTTTGATTTCCGGGAAATGAAACTCTCTCTTACAGTGTGGTCCCTCTCAGTGGCAGTTTGCAAAGAGGAAGTGAAGAAGAACTATTGAGGCTTGTTATTTAACTTTGTGACGATGCATTTTACAGCTGATCCAAGAGGCTTTTCAAATAGTGTATTGAGCATAAGTAGGAATATGTTCTCAATACATAAAGGACATCTCTTTACACATCTGGAGATTTATAGCTGAGTGATTCTACAATTTAGGGTACATTCCATGTCCATTGATGATAATTATAATTATTCTAACTATTTTCTTCAAAAATATCATATTTTGCCTATTATTGGAAAGCATGTTATAATATCACACAAACATTATGTGCATCCTATGCTTTATTTAGCTTGAAATGTGTCATGATGTTCTTAAATTGTCAGTTTTTGCTATGTCCGTTCTTCAGTTGAGGGTGTCTTGGTTTCAAAATAATGAATAAAAACCATTAAAGTAAATAAAAATGTATTTCAAAAGTCTAAATACTAAAGAATAATAACATCTTTTTAATTGATTTCCTCCTTTAAATAATTTAAATATCTTAATATATGAATGTCCGCAAAAGTTCTGTCAACTATGTTACTAACAGAACTCCCCTTTAACTCAAAAATGGTTTGTCCCAATACCATGTCACCAGCATCACATGATGCCATGTTCCTCTTTGGCAGACATTTTGAACACACTGTGGTGATTGTCCTCTAATTTTTACAATATTTTATGTATAATAGCACATTGTCAATGAGTATATTAATTGACCATCAACAATGTTACGTACATTGTTATGGTTTACAATTGTTTAATGATTTTAATTCAATTATATGTTCAAATGTGATGTTAACCTGTTCAAGAAAATGACATGTGGTCATCCAGGCAAGGCCTACCATTGAAATGATGGGTCAAAATAGGGAAATTGTCAACTAGGTTACCTGTCAACTAGTTACCAGTACTGTAATAACTGTAGTAACTTAGTTGACAGGTAACCTAGTTGACAATTTGTATGACATGTAGACGTCATTACACATCATTATCAATGGAATTTTGCACTTCTGCCTTGAAATGAACATAGTGCTGATGGTTAATAATGTGTCCAGTCAACTATGTTATTTGTGTCAAATGTTTGACTTTCATTGTCAACTATGTTGCACCTCATTTTTTCAAATTTAAAATATCTAAAATAGTGCTTCTGATATCCTTTATAGAATAATGTATATCTACACAGGTTGGAGTTTTACATGACATCTCTTAAAACTATCAAAATGACCTGTAGGTAGTTTTATAATACAAATATCCCTAAACTTAATGACAGTGCTGAACATATCACATGAAAAAACAAAACTTTAATACAATTATTTTTTAAACTTTAAAAAATCTTTGGATATATGGTAGAATAGACTCAAGAGCCTTTCAAATTTGATTTTACTTGAAGTGCAGACTTAATCAAATGATTGTAATGACATCAAGTTTGTCCGTAACATAGTTGACAACTGAGTAGTGAAAACATCCTTTCCCTTAAAATAAAATAAAATAAAAAAATGTTTAAGCTTTGCAACTAGTGGATATGTTACACTGAGGAATATACTAACTTGAACCACTGATTGTTCTATTGAGAAAGAACACTTTCTTTGTACTGTTTGTGTTGATGTGAAATGCACCCTAAATTATAGAATCAGTCTGGTGATTCTGAACTCTGCTGATGTATCATGATTATGCAGAGGGTGAAAGATTGCTCAATTTGCAGTACACTGTTATTGTTAAATGTTAAAGAATCTCTCTGTTTGTTAATATTATAATATATCTGGAAAATCATAGCAGCATTCAGTTTAAACTCTAAGAAACACAATGTGTAAGCTCTAATACTGTTGGGGGATTTTGCCGTTGTTGAACAGAGGAGTGAAACCTCCTGCTGAGCATCACTGAAGTTAATACTAGTTGTTAAAAAACAGTAACGTTATCAGCTTCAAAAGGCAGACAGCAGTTACTACAGAAACAGGTTCAAAGCTCAAGGCTACTTACCACAGTGTGTACAAATGATATAAGAGGAAATATGTAATTGTCATGCCTTTTTATAAGAAACTTGTAACATAACACCAGATCCCTTGCTTTGGACAGTCCAGAACAAATCTAATATTTAGTTCTACTTTTTTAATAGAGTCGATTATAAAGATGTTTTCAAATACAGGAAATATGAAAATAAGTATAAGCTAATGCAAGCTTTGACTGTATGCTCTCTAACCTAACTTAAAGGTGGGGTAGGTAAGTTTGAGAAACCAGCTCGAGTGCGCTAGAATTTGAAAATACACAACCGAAAAAATCTGCCACTTCCTTACAGAGCCCCTCCTCCAACACACACGAACGCGCACATGACCAATGAGGGCACGAGATAAGTTTGTGCACAGATGGAAGGCTGACAGGCAGGTAGGCCATCCAGTTATTTTAACCGGGCCGGCTATGATTGTGTGCTTTTTACAGTACTACAGCTTCCACAGATGAACATTTTCTAATGGATTTTGTGTCAAAGCACTTAAGATATTCATTGCTATCGGGATGTTAAGAGCATTCCATGGAATATAACAAAAAGTGTATCTCGAGCCGGTTTCTCAAACTTACCTACCCCACCTTTAACCAGAGTTTACATTGTATTTGTGGCTGTTGCTAATGTAAAAGTTGAGGTTTTTATCTTAACTGACACATTTCTATAGTGTAATGTTCTTTATATGAATCCAACTTTGACTAAATATTTAGTTAGTGATGTGTCTGTAGTGTACTCACCAGTGTTTGCAGAGTCCTGCTGTGTTGTTGATAAAAAGCTGCTGGATTCAGTTGAGTGTTTCTTCAGAGAAACAGAGACTTGTCTCGGCTGCTGCTCTGCTGTCGCTCAGACAAACTTCAGCTTTGATTTCTGGGAAATTGAAACTCTTCTCTTACATGTGTTCAACCTGTCAGTGGCAGTTTGCAAGAGGAGTGGAGGAAGAACTGTTGAGGCTTGTTATTTAACTTTGTGACGATGCATTTTACAGCTGATCCAAGAGGCTTTTCAAATAGTGTATTGAGCATAAGTAGGAATATGTTCTCAATACATAAAGGACATCTCTTTACACATCTGGAGATTTATAGCTATATTTCACAACGCTGTGTTATGGTCCCTGTTTAAGAGCAGCTGGTGAAACACTTCCTCCTCCCTGAACAGACTGTTTGAAAATGGGTCTTGTAAGAAATATGAGGAGTAAAGGCTTGTGGAGTTATACAATAAACACACAACGTCTAAATCCTCTTATTAGATGCGATATTAATCACAGAGGAACGAACCCGGGAGGAAGACCCGCCCCCGTCGAGACCGGCCAATAGGAGAGGACTATAGACTGACAAATGACCCCGGCCACGCGATAAACACAGCTGGGAGGAGGCAGCGGCACCCCACGCGATCGGGAGAGCCGCACCACTCTTACACATTCCATTTGTATCACCGTATCATTTGTTTAATTAAATGCTGTTAACTTTAAAATAAGCTTCCTTGGACTCTTTTCAGCTAATCCTGCTCTCAGGTTTAAATCACCTTTAACAGTCTGTACTTAAGTGCAATTGTTTGCTACGTTGTACTTTTACTCCACTACAATTGATTAATACCTTTAGTTACTTTACAGATCTGGATGAATAATGTGAAATATAATCAAGTGTTAAATCAGACTTTAGTTCCACCTGGAGTAAATTCACAAGCTACCCTGCAGTATACAAAGTCATTCAAGGGGCGGGAGTGGTTCAGTCTGTAGGGGATTGGACTTTGGCCCGAAGGGTTGCCGGTTCACGTCCCGATCGGACCAAAGAATACGGAGTATGGACTGGTACTGGAGAGGGCCAGTTCACCTCCTGGGCCACTGCCGAAGTGCCCTTGAGCAAGGCACCTAACTTTTCACCCTCTGTCTGAAACCAGACCATTTACATGCACCCAAATATATAACAATACAGTAATCGAAACCCCCAAAAAACAAAAATGACCCTTTAAATGTCTGAATGGAAGTGTTTGCACCGGTTGACCCCCGTATTTTCTGGATAACCTGGACCAAAATCCTTCGTGCACACAAGTATGAGGAAGAGGTTCAAAGTTCCAGGTAGCATACTAAAAAGAAAAGTATGCGAGTTGGAACGCAGACAAAAAGTCAAGGTGAGTGAGAACTGGTTTCCTCAGCGTGCGTTCAGACCATTCTTCTTAAGTGAGAACACAACACACGCCTCAGTGGAGAGCAGATTCCTCAGCACACTGCGCTTTGTGCTGCGTACGTGCCACTCATTCTTCAAATCCCTCCGGACAAAGACGCTTGTTGTAGAGTGAAAGGTAAACAGTGAGACGTCAGGACAAACATTAGCAGAGAACAGTTTGAGCTCTTCTGTCACTCTGAGGAAGAGCACATGTCAACTTTTGAAGAGAGGCAAAGTCCCTCATGCAGGCAACAGTGAACACAATTTAAGAAATATAAAATACAAAGTGCAAAAACTCCAGATATGAAATAATGAGTCTCTCTGTGGTCATGTTGTGTCTCTTGTGTCTTTTTGTGTTGTTTTGATTATTTTGTGTAACTTTCAAGTCCTTATTAGTCTCCTCAGAGTCGTTTTGAGTCTTTTGTAGGCCTTAAGTGTCTCTTTTGGTAATTGACTGTCTCTCTGCAGTCATTTAGTGTCTCTTTGTGGTGATTAAGTGTCTCTTTGTGCCACTTTGTGGACATGTCTTGTCTTATTGTGGTCATTATGTGTACCATTGTGGTCATTCTGAGTGCCTTAGTAGTCATGTTGAGTCTTTGAAAACATATCACATAGTCATTTTGACTCTCTTTGGAGTTTCTTTATGTATCTGTTGTTATTTCACACTTTTCATAGTTTCTTCGTGTCGTTTTGCAGCTGTTTTTCATGTCTTTGTAGTTTCTTTGGTCTTCTCGCAGCTCTTTTGCATCTGATTGTAGTCTTTTTGTCCGCCCCTTGAGTCTCTCCTTGGTTTATACTTGTGTCTTTGGGTGACATTTTGTAGATCTAGGCACTGGTGTTAAGGTCAGCTTTTTGTGACTAAGAGATTCTGTTTCCCATTCAGCAAAACAGAAAGTGAAAACTCTGCATTTATATCATTCTGCTCAGAACAAATCCAATCTAATTTGAACACTGATGAAAAGTAGATCATGCTAAATTGACTTACTGTTAGTTGCATTCATAATGGATGCAACTCCATGGGAATACATTGAAATCACAGCCAAATAATGTCACTTTAAATCCTGTATTGATCAACCCTTTCATGTTTTACACTCATCTAATACACAACTAACTTCACAATGATCTGAGGAATGGGGTGAAGTTCATTTTCTGTGTTTTCTGACCCTCGCTGTGATTCTCGTCCTCTCAGGTGGGCGACGCCTTCGACAAGATAAAACACGCTGAACCTGAACACACATACGACTACAACTCCGTCATGCAGTACCACAGGTTACCAAGCATTCATCTTCATTTATAAACGCATATATTGGATATAAGTCAAAGGAACAGTTCACCCAAAACAATGAATTGTAGACAGAACTGAGGCTTGAATTGCAGTAAGGAGAGCCAAGAAATAAAAGTGCAAATGTATTTCTACAGACCCAAAAAACAGCTAAATATGTTTCAAAAAGGTCCGTTTTTATTTGAAAAAATAATAACTTTGGACTACAGGTAGCCTGGACAGGTGAGTAACATTAAGAATTCATATATTTTTGGGTAAGTTTGAATTCTGAGAAAAAATCTAAATTTAGAAAAATCTAAATATGAAAAAAAAATCTAATCCTGAAAAAAGTCTAGTTCTGTGAAAAAGTGACATTTTGAGAAAAAAGTCCAATCTGCAAAAAAAATTGAAATCTGAGAAAAAAGTGAAAATAATCAAATTAGGAGGGAAAGTGAAAATTATGAAAAAAAAAACTCAAATTCTTTGAAAAAGTTAGAATCCGAGAACATTTTGAAATTGTTCTAATTTTGAGAAAAATATATAATTCTGAAAAAAAAAGCTGAAAACATTTTGAATAGTCCAACCATCTCTTCTTTTATTCTTTTTCTTAATAAAGCAGCTAATGAATTTATTACAGCGACAGAATTAATAAACAGTTGGCAAATAATAATGATAGAAATATTTAAATGCATAACATTGATAAGAGTGAAACCAGGATTAAAATAGGTCCCAAGCTCTCAAAGAAAATGCAAAATATACATTTACCTACACTGCCTGATGGGCCTTTTTCTCATTTACACAATAAATATGTCGTCATAATATTGAGATAGATCAATTTGTTTTGGTGACAGAACCGACTCTTTAGGAACATTTGAGTCTCAATGGTTTCTAAATGTTTAATATATATACAAGCTAATAATAATGAAGCCTCTGTGCTCTAAATGTTTCCAGGTATGCCTTCAGCGGGAACAATATGCCCACCATGGTGCCGATCCCCAACGCCAACGTAGAGTTCGGCACGGCCAATCAGATGAGCAGGAAGGACATCAGCAGACTGAACACGCTGTACACATGTTGAAAGGTAAGAAAGCACACGCTGGGTTCCCTTCATTCATCTGTTTTCAGGGCAAAGGAAAGTGTGTTTGTCGCCTTTAACGTGTTTCTTCTGTTCCAACAGGTGGTGAAGAAACCCTGAGGACATGGGGCCAATTTACACATCAAACCAGCTCTTTATACACAGTCTGAGAAAGTGTGTTGATAAAAATCTTCAAACATGTTCGATGAAGTGTAGTTTATAGTTTGAGCACTTGTTAACATTTTGTACTTCAGAAAATGTTCCTGATTTTTATTCTTCTACCTCAGTTTGAAGAAAGGTGTGAAGAGAGGTGAAAGATGTGTAAAGCTGCAGAATCTCTATGTATAAACTCAAACTCGTATTACTTTTAGTGTCTGTTTCAAATGTCAGCATCAAACACAAACGTAACTTACCAAAAGCACAAAATGGTGCATAAAGGTATATATTATGTAATCGGAAAAGCATCATCAATAATTCGTTGATTTAAGTATTTTTTTAAGTAACTGAAGCTGCCAAAATAATCGTTTTGGAGTCAAAAGTATATATAATATTTGGAGTTGTACAGAAGATGATTAGTGCCACAACTGAAAAAAAAAGTGAGATCTGACCAAAAGTTATTTCTTTTTTTGTTAGTTAGAATACATTTTTAAAAGGAATTTTTCAGAATTCTGACTTTTAAGAAATACACTTTTGGTCAAATCTCAATTTTCTTTTTTTTAAACATCTGGCCCTAATCTACGGATCTAGAGGGTTAGTGCTAAAAGAGGATTAGAGACACATGATTAGGGGCCACATGTAAAATAGTTTGTGAGATCTGACGATAAGTGACATTTCTTCTCAGGGGGGTTCTATCCAATGCAGAAATGGAGATGGCTATCCATGCCTTTATTTCCTCCCGGCTTGATTACTGTAATGCTCTTTTATCCTGCCTCAACAAAACATCAATAAACTGGTTACAACAGGTCCAAAACGCTGCAGCCAGATTGCTCACCGGTCCAAAATAACATGCCACATCACTCCGATCCTTTCTGCCCTGCACTGGCTCCCTGTCCATCTCAGAACCCAATTCAAGGTATTGGTCTTCACATATAGAGCTGTCCATGGTCAAGCCCCAGCCTACGTTAACGACCTTATCCACCCTCACAGCACAACCAGGGCCCTGAGGTCCTCTGAGCAAGGCCTCCTAAGGGTGCCCCGAACCAGGCTAAAAACTAAGGGGGACCGTGCCTTTGAGGCGGTGGCCCCAAGACTTTGGAATGACCTCCCTCAGAAACTGAGAGCCTCTGTCTCAGTAGAGATTTTTAAGGGGCAGCTAAAGACTCACCTTTCCGACAGGCCTTTGGGGCGTCAGAGGAGGTGAGTTAGTAGCTGTTTCTCATTGGAGTTTATCCTATGTTTTACCTGCTGTGTTTTATGCCTTTTATTCTACATTTTATAGTTGTACTTTGAATTAAGTACTGTATACTGTAAAGCACTTTGTGCATTCGTGTTGAGAAGGGTGCTATATAAATAAAGTTTTACTTACTTACTTACTTTACTTCTTTAGACAGGAAGTAAACACAGAATTCTAAATGTTATCACTTCTGTTCAGATCTCAACAAGTATTTCACATGTGGCCCTGATCTTCCATCCGTAAAGTAGAAGTATACATTTGCATCAAATAGAAATTCTCTAACTATGAGATTTGACTTTTACAAACACAACTCAATGGGATCCGATTGCTCTTTTTCCACTTACAAAATATATTTGATGTAAGTAAAAGTATCATGACTAAACTATAGAAACACTGAGTTGCAAGAACACAGAACAATATCACAGAACATCTGTATTGGAAAATATATCATTTATATTCCACTTTGCTAACAGTTCCTTTGCTAAGAAATTGTTTCATATAAAATCAATGAATTTATAAAAGAATATATTTCCCCCTGTGGCACGCTCCACACACAGCTGCACACACACACACACACACACACACACACACACACCACACACACACACACACACACACACACACACACACACACACACACACACACACACACACACACACACCACACACACACACACACACAGTCTGACTTCATACTGAGTGTTTGTGGCATCAGCATCAACTAATCTATCTCTTATGGCGCATTTCCACTACACGGCCTCGCTCTGCCTCGCTCGGTATGGCTAGGCCTCATTAGGACTGGCTCACTTTATGGCGCATTTCCATTACAGTTTAGGAACTGGGGTAGTATCTATTGCAGGGTAGCCAACACGGTGCCCGCGGGCACTTGGTCGCCCGCAGAGGCAACGTGAGCGCCGCGGGCATGTTCTAAAAATAGCTCGCCAAGCAAATCCAAAATGTATAAAATACACAAAACAAAAAAGGAAATGTAATTAAAAGAATCTACCCTATGCATAAACAAAACCTAAATCATAGCGAACTCTATCTACTTACTACAACTCTATATCTATCTAACACCCCTCCTCCCCCCACCCCACAATGAATATCGACCAATCATTCTTGCTTGATTTGCGGGACCAGCGTTGCAGTCGGGAAGAAAAGGCACCTCCCCGCTGATTTTCCTTCTGGCAGAATCTACACAACACATCAGCCCCATTGAACAGCCTATCATGCCAGCCTATACAACACATGGGGGGCAGAGTTTTACTCTGTGTGTTGCAACTTGCATATCTTTATTGCACTTGACGCACACACGCATGGCGTAATTTCCACCTGGGACAGGGGGGAAATGTCCCCGCTCTTTTCGAAATCCCGTTTGTGTCCCCCCACTTTAAACATATGTTTATTATTTATTTTTTAACGCAAGCCGTCGATCGCCACAGAGGAGAGCTAGGGAGGGAGGGAGGGAGGGAGAGGGGGAGAGAGAGAGAGCTAGGGAGGGAGAGAGCTGGGGGGGAGGGAGGGGGGAGAGAGAGAGAGAGAGAGAGAGAGAGCAAGGGAGAGCATACCTTTATCTATTTAATATAGATAAAGTAAGAAATCATTCCAATGTGTATAGGACAGTAAAAAAAACAAAAAACAGTTTGAAAGGGGAGTAAAATAAGCATACATAAAAAGAAAGAATGCTAACTAGGTAACATAAGATAAGAATAAACCAGTTTAAATGATTTGTTATTGGTTGTGATCAATTCTAAAGATGTTTGGATTATTGAAAAGTATGCAGCTCTCTTTCATCTGAGTGTTGAGAGCTGTATCCATCAATTCATGTTGTGCTCAAAGTGCTCCAGATTGATGCATTTCACTTCAACATTTAAAAATAATCTTCCTGGGGGTGCATGCCCCCGAAACCCCCTAGAGGAGGTGAGGACCCCCCTAGAGGAGGTGAGGATCCCCCTAGAGGAGGTGAGGACCCCCTAGAGGAGGTGAGGCCCGTCCACCCCCAAATAAAGCAGGTTAAAATAATTAAATTGCATGCATGTTCTTTTAGTAAACACTGCAAAACGGGTCCCACAGACCCAAACAGCACACAAAGGTTAAAGGTCAGCATATCATAATGTTAAAATGTGCTAAATATATACACTGCAAAAAAGAAAGAAAAAGAGGAGTAAAAGTAGCCCCCGACTTGTTTTATTTTTTAAAAGTAGCCCTCACCCTAAAAAAGGTTGGTGACCTCTGATCTATAGTAACGCAGTGTAGGCGGAGCCGTGACGTCATCTTCAATGAGACCCCCAGAAAAACAACACAGCCGTTAGCTGTTAGCACTCAGAGCTCACAGCTCCTCATATATGTTCAGAAACTAGACAAAAGTTAAACAAGTACAAACCACAGACTGCCTGTGTCATGGCGAATACAGTCGCTGCTTTATTTATGTCTGTATAGGCCGTTGTTGTGAGTGTGGACGGTCGGAGCATATACTGCGTTAGCTTAGCCAATCTCCATCTAGAAAACACGCATTTTAAAAGGTTTTTCGCCTGCCGTCTGTCTGCAGACTTGTCAAAGCATTAATTCATGGTTTTTACTAACCGGTATCAGTATGTTGTTACTTCGGCATCATTTTGAAACGTGTATTACAATTAAATCACGGTCAAATATGTCCATCTTGTTGTAGTTGTAGCCCCCTTGCCAGCGATGCACTCTCTAGTTTAGCATACTCAGCCCGACTCAGCCTCGTTGTCTCTGGCCCTAGACCCACGATTTTATGAGGCCAGAAAAACTGTGAATTAGGACTCGCCGGCCGGTACTAGGCCAAGTGGAAACGCAACCAAAAAGGGCCGCTGACGTCACAGCCCTCTTAAACCGTGCTCCGCGCTGTAGTGGAAACGCGCCAATAGTCTTGTCTCTGGAGCTCAAGGAGGACATTAACTCTAATCGAGGAAATAAAAGGTATTTTCTTTTTTAAAACCTCAATAATGTGAAGCTGATTTTCCACATCTTTCTCGCTGACACTGTTAGTGGATATGTGGCTGCATTCTCCAAAGAAATGAACACAGTCTTTGAATGTTAAATGTTGATATTAATCTTGATAAACTGCTTTGAGATGAAGCGTTCACTCTGCAGGTCGTTGCTTAAAGATGCTCTGCTTTTAATGAATGAACAACAATGGAGAGAATGAACGAAAGGGTATTTTCTGCACGCAACTACAGTATACTTTACTTGAAAGAAAAGTGAATACATAAAAACATATTCAAGATAAGTAAAATAAAGTACCTCAGAATTTGTACTCAGTAAAACACTTGACTGCATGTAAGTGTAGATGTTTGTCCACTAGGGGGCGACACATCCTCACAGTTCACATGGAGAGACCTGCTAACACACCTTTACAGAACTGCTTTAATGACACAGGTATTTAAGCATCACCACTAAAACTATTGTGTTTTCCTCAGAATGGAAATGGAAAACAACATTTACTTTAATGAGAAGTTTCAAATGTACGCCTCAATCCAGAAATGCCAATAAAAAAACAAGTAAAATAATACATTTAGAGTCACATAATATTTAAAACACAGCTTGCACAATCATCCTCAGTGTCATCTAGCCAGCTATCCATCTTTTAAGGCAAGGCAAGGCAAGGCAATTCAAAGTGCTTTACAAAAATAAAAGACATTAAGAAAAATGCATGTAGTTCTGACTCTGGGGACAGAAAGCAGACCTGAAGACCTGAGAGATCTGGATGGTTAATAATTTAGCAGGAGGTCAGAAATGTATTTTGGGCCTAAACCATTCAGTGCTTTATAAACCAGCAGCAGTATTTTGAAATTGATTATTTGACACACAGGAAGCCAGTGTAAAGACTTCAGAGCTGGAGTGATGTGATCCACTTTCTTAGTGTTAGTGAGGAAGAAAGATGATTCTTCATTTGCACCTGTCGGCCTCCATACTTATCCATGTCAGTTTGGTTTAAAGTAACCTTCAACATTGTCTCACAGCTAAAAAATAGTGCTAAGAAAAATGATAATTGTACTCCATTTACAAAATGATTATACTAAATAACAGCTTTTTGTTCAAAAGGCTTAATGTTTGAAGGATTTACTCTTCTGATTTGGTATGGATTAAACAAACTGGATTCAGAGCTGCTGATAGGTGGATTTTGTTACCTTTGGACAGGCTGGCTTTGTCTTCCCCTGTTTCCAGTCTTTATGCTAAGCTAAGCTAACCAGTTGATGGCCTTATTTCTAACAAACATATACAGCAATCTTAATATCTATGATCAGCTGATCCAAGAGGGTTTTAAATAGTTTATAAAGCTTCAGAAGAACCAAATCTATCAGACAAATGTAGTTAAGTAGAAATGGAAATAGTTAAGTACATTTTTTTAAGATACTTTCCCTAATTGAGAACTAGTGAAAACTGTACTTCAGTAAGTACATTTAAAAAAACACAAAAAATAACATTCTTTGTTCCTTTTTTTAATCCATTGAGGCTTTGTTCAAACTTTACAAGCAGTGTGCAGAGAGGTGGACGAAATACAATTAACATAACACAACAGACAGCTGAGATGTAACATTTAATTTCCCTGGTTTGTGAAACCACTGCAGCCTAATGTTTAATGATCAGTATTGTTGATTCTCCAAGTAACTGTCAATACATTTTGTACCAATATACTATAATTCAATAATCAATCCTGAACTTCCCCTTTAAAACACACCAGAGACCCATCATTTTCCCCTCAATTGAAAATTATAAAAAAATATATATATACAGTATTTTACTAATGAAAAAGGAGTGCATTACTTCCACTAGTAATGTCTGCAAGTATGAAACACTTTTTGAACACACAATTCTGAGACAATAAATACTTTTCTTGTCCCCCTGACATATAAAGAAGTGGCAAAAGTTTATTTCTGAGTAAATAGTTTTCTGATCACTTCAAGTCATGACGGCAGGAAGTGCAATCCGTAGAATAAACTAGAGTACATTAGAACATACTCATCAGTATTTTATGTGTTTTTATGCGTCTCATCAAGGTGAACCATATGTGATCAGATTCTGAAACATTAACAATGTGTACAATGTACTTCCCCAGTTGAATACATTTATTACATTTAGTGAGAGTGAATCTTTCTGTAGAAAATCAAATGGTTGTTCTACTCAGTGTGATTGACAGGAGAGATGATCAGAGGGCAGAGTTTTTACCACCATCTGTTACAGGGACTAAAGTATGGGTAGAGTTTCTCTTTGAAGCAGCAGCCAGTGAAGGAGTAGATCAGAGCTGCAGCATCAACATCATAAAAGGAGACCAGACCCTCCTCATAATCCACAAACACCCCCACCTTCTCAGGCTGAGACTTCAGAGAGAGACGGACTGAGGACAGCAAAGCTTGTACTCATTTTCATTCCTCAACATATCGTCCAGTAACCATCTGAGGAGACGTGTGATCTGTCCCTTCCTGTTGATCGACTCTCTGGCCACTCCTAAATCCCACTCAGTCTTCCCTTTAACCTGAACCTCGTAATAAAATCTTCCTGAAGAGAAACTCTGCTTTGCTAAACACAAGCACAATATCAAATCTCTCTGGATTGTCTGGGAGATTCTTCTCACATCACCATTTTAACTTGTTTTCCATCATCAGACAGGATGAGATGGGATGTGCTGTATCAGGATCAAGAGTCACCTCCACCTCATACTGCTGGACCCTCTTCAGCTCCACCTCAAGCAGCTTCTTCATCTGTTTACTGAGCGTCTCCTCCAGCTGAGTCACAGCTCTCTCACAGTCCCCTCATATGAAGGTGGACGGACCCTGACTTCTGTCCAGTTCTTGGTGGGTGGAGCAGCGTTCAGGGACGTGAAGCTTTGGAGGAGGTGGAGCTGGTCTTCAGAGCGTGACAGCTGCTCCACCTCAGAGCTTCTCTTCTTCAGCTCAGAGATTTCCTGTTCCAGCTCTTTGATGAAGCCTTCAGCCTGTTCCTCTGTCTCTCTCTGCTTCTCTTTGATGGTGTCGATGAGCTCGGCCTGGCTTCTCTCAACAGACTCCTTCAGAGCGGTGAAGACCTGAACACCATCTGCTATCTCTCTGTCTGCTCCTTCCTTACTGAGCTCCACTGAGCGATTCATCTCCTGAATCTTCAGTCGTCTCTTCTGGATCATCTGCTGAATTTCAGCCTCTGTCTTCCCCAGCTCAGCCTTCTTTCCTTCATATCCTTCTTTCAGAGGAACAACATCATGTGTCTTGTGGCTAAAACAGTGCAGAGCATGCAGACACACACCTGGTCGGTCTTACAGAACAGCTCCAGCAGTTTATCGTGCTTCACACACATCCTGCTTTCCAGGTTCTCCTCAGGGTCGATCAGCTGATTTTTTCAGCCTGCTTGTCAGGTGAGGCTCCAGGTGAGTCTCACAGTAGGAGGCCAGACACACCAGGCAGGACTTCAGGGCCTTCAGTCTGGTTCCAGTGCAGACGTCACAGGGAACTTCTCCTGGTTTGACAACTTGTTGCTCTGAGCTGCTGCTGCTGGCTTTCTGTTGAGCTGACTGTCTGAACTGAGCAGCCATCTCAGAGATGAAAGTGTTGACCAGCAGCTCAGGTATGGAAAACTTTTACAGTTGGGACACTGACTCGGGACATTTCTATCCCAGTGTTCAGAGATGCAGGCTTTACAGAAGTTGTGTCCACATGGTGGCTGACTGGATCAGTGAACACATCCAGACAGATGGAGCACAGAAACTGATCTTCAGTCAGCAGACAGCTGGCAGCAGACATGTCTCTCTGAGGACAAAACGTGTGAAAAAAAACAACTGTAATTACATATTCTCTATTTGCCAGTTCATAGAGTCCTACTATGAACCCGAAAATGTAAACTACCCCAACGTGTTATGTTAGAAATGACATACATAGACCAAACAACCAAAAACATTTAGGTTTTTGTCTGTAAGAATTCAAATTCAAGTTCAAATGAAATCTGGAAAATCATAGCAGCATTCAGTTTAAACTCTAAGAAACACAATGTGTAAGCTCTAATACTGTTGGGGGATTTTGCCGTTGTTGAACAGAGGAGTGAAACCTCCTGCTGAGCATCACTGAAGTTAATACTAGTTGTTAAAAAACAGTAAACGTTATCAGCTTCAAAAGGCAGACAGCAGTTACTACAGAAACAGGTTCAAAGCTCAAGGCTACTTACCACAGTGTGTACAAATGATATAAGATGAAATATCTAATTGTCATGCCTTTTTATAAGCAACACTTGTAACATAACACCAGATCCCTTGCTTTGGACAGTCCAGAACAAATCTAATATTTAGATTCTACTTTGTTTAATAGAGTCAATTATAAAGATGTTTTCAAATACAGGAAAATAAGCTAATGCTAGCTTTGACTGTATGCTCTCTAACCTAACTTAACCAGAGTTTACATTGTAGTTATTTTGGCTGTTGCTAATGTAAATGTTGAGGTTTTTATCTTAACTGACACATTTATATAGTATAATATTCTTTATATGGTAAAATGTAATACAGTCAGATTCTGATTTTAATCCAACTTTGACTAAATATTTAGTAAGTGATGTGTCTGTAGTGTACTCACCAGTGTTTGCAGAGTCCTGCTGTGTTGTTGATAAAAAGCTGCTGGATTCAGTTGAGTGTTTCTTCAGAGAAACAGAGACTTGTCTCGGCTGCTGCTCTGCTGTCGCTCAGACAAACTTCAACTTTGATTTCGGGAAATGAAACTCTTCTCTTACAGTGTGGTCCCACCTCTCAGTGGCAGTTTGCAAAGAGGAAGTGGAGGAAGAACTTGAGGCTTGTTATTTAACTTTGTGACGATGCATTTTACAGCTGATCCAAGAGGCTTTTCAAATAGTGTATTGAGCATAAGTAGGAATATGTTCTCAATACATAAAGGACATCTCTTTACACATCTGGAGATTTATAGCTATATTTCACAACGCTGTGTTATGGTCCCTGTTTAAGAGCAGCTGGTGAAACACTTCCTCCTCCTGAACAGACTGTTTGAAAATGGGTCTTGTAAGAAATATGAGGAGTAAAGGCTTGTGAGTTATACAATAAACACACAACGTCTAAATCCTCTTATTAGATGCGATATTAATCACAGAGGAACGAACCCGGGAGGAAGACCCGCCCCCCGTCGAGACCGGCCAATAGGAGAGGACTATAGACTATAACATATGATGGACAGGAAAAAACGCTCTCCCTCTACCCCGGCCACGCGATGAACAACAGCTGGGAGGAGGCAGCGGCACCCCACGCGAACGGGAGAGCTGCACCACTCTTACACATTCCATTTGTATCACCGTATCATTTGTTTAATTAAATGCTGTTAACTTTAAAATAAGCTTCCTTGGACTCTTTTCAGCTAATCCTGCTCTCAAGTTTAAATCACCTTTAAAAGTCTGTACTTAAGTGCAATTGTTTGCTACGTTGTACTTTTACTCCACTACAATTGATTAATACCTTTAGTTACTTTACAGATCTGGATTAATCATGTGAAATATAATCAAGTGTTAAATCAGACTTTAGTTCCACCTGGAGTAAATTCACAAGCTACCCTGCAGTATACAAAGTCATTCAAGGGGCGGGAGTGGTTCAGTCTGTAGGGGATTGGACTTTGGCCCGAAGGGTTGCCGGTTCACGTCCGATCGGACCAAAGAATACGGAGTATGGACTGTTACTGGAGATGGGCCAGTTCACCTCCTGAGCCACTGCGAAGTGCCTAACTTTTCACCCTCTGTCTGAAACCAGACCATTTACATGCACCCAAATATATAACACAATACAGGATCGAAACCCCCAGAAAAAACATAAAAGGACCCCTTTAAATGTCTGAATGGAAGTGTTTGCACCGGTTGACCCCCGTTTTCTGGATAACCTGGACCAAAATCCTTCGTGCAGACAAGTATGAGGAAGAGGTTCATAGTTCCAGGTAGCATACTAAAAAGAGAAAAGTATGCGAGTTGGAACGCAGACAAAAAGTCAAGGTGAGTGAGAACTGGTTTCCTCAGCGTGCGTTCAGACCATTCTTCTTAAGTGAGAACACAACACACGCCTCAGTGGAGAGCAGATTCCTCAGCACACTGCGCTTTGTGCTGCGTACGTGTCACTCATTCTTCAAATCCCTCCGGACAAAGACGCTTGTTGTAGAGTGAAAGGTAAACAGTGAGACGTCAGGACAAACATTAGCAGAGAACAGTTTGAGCTCTTCTGTCACTCTGAGGAAGAGCACATGTCAACTTTTGAAGAGAGGCAAAGTCCCTTATGCAGTGAACACAATTTAAGAAATATAAAATACAAAGTGCAAAAACTCCAGATATGAAATAATGAGTGTCTTTGTAGTTGTAGAAATAAAAGTGCAAATGTATTTCTACGGACCCAAAAACAGCAAAATATGTTTCAAAAAGGTCCGTTTTTATTTGAAAAAAAAAATACCTTTGGACTACAGGTAGCCTGGACAGGTGAGTAACATTAACAATTTATATAATTTCGGGTAAGTTCGAATTCTGAGAAAGAAAAAAAAATCTCAGAAAAATCAAAAATATGAAAAAATGTCTAATTCTGAGAAAAAGTTAGAATTCCGAGAACATTTTGAAATTGTTCTAATTCTGAGGAAAAAATATAATTCTGAAAAAAAATCTGAAAACATTTTGAATAGTCCAACCCATCTCTTTTTATTCTTTTCTTAATAAAGCAGCTAAATGAAGTTATTACAGCGACAGAATTAATAAACAGTTGGCAAATAATAATGATAGATAATATTTAAATGCATAACATTGATAAGAGTGAAACCAGGATTAAAATAGGTCCCAAGCTCTCAAAAGAAATGCAAAATATACAATTTACCTACACTGCCTGATGGGCGTTTTTCTAATTTGCACAATAAAATATGTCTTCATAATATTTATATTTATGACTGTAAACGGGAAAATAGAAACATGTAGTGTTGTTACTTACTCTGAATACCTCTGATGCGCCTCGCGACTTGTCCACTGTGTCAACACAAAAAGCGTGAGGGGGGCGGGTTCGGGGAGAAGCCGTGCCGTGAGTGGCTCTGTCCATTGTGATGCCGTGACATGATTGGCTCCGTCCATTGTGAACTCGCGTCGTGATTGGTTTAGGTCCAATCTCACAATGGACAGCGAGTATCATGATTGGATGATAGATTGGAGCCCACATGTAAAATAGTTTGTGAGATCTGACGATAAGTGACATTTCTTCTCAGGGGGGTTCTATCCAATGCAGAAATGGAGATGGCTATCCCATGCCTTTATTTCCTCCCGGCTTGATTACTGTAATGCTTCTTTTTCCTGCCTCAACAAAACATCAATAAACCGGTTACAACAGGTCCAAAACGCTGCAGCCAGATTACTCACTCGGTCCAAAAAAACATGCACATCACTCCGATCCTTTCTGCCCTGCACTGGCTCCCTGTCCATCTCAGAACCCAATTCAAGGTATTGGTTTACACATATAGAGCTGTCCATGGCCAAGCCCCAGCCTACGTTAACGACCTGATCCACACTCACAGCACAACCCGGGCCCTGAGGGTCCTCTGAGCAAGGCCTCCTAAGGGTGCCCCGAACCAGGCTAAAGACTAAGGGGGACCGTGCCTTTGAGGCGGTGGCCCCAAGGCTTTGGAATGACCTCCCTCAGAAACTGAGAGCCTCTGCCTCAGGAGAGATTTTTAAGGGCAGCTAAAGACTCACCTTTCCGACAGGCCTTTGGGGCGTCAGAGGAGGTGAGTTAGTAGCTGTTTCTCATTGGAGTTCATCCTATGTTTTACCTGCTGTGTTTTATGCCTTTTATTCTACATTTTATAGTTGTACTTTGAATTGAGTACTGTATACTATAAAGCACTTTGTGCATTCGTGTTGAGAAGGGTGCTATATAAATAAAGTTTGACTTACTTACTTTACTTTTTTAGACAGGAAGTAAGTAGTGTTACCAATCCCGCTTCAATCACATTAGTATGCATAAAAAAGTGACAGGTCACACCTTCTAAGTCCCGCCCCCTAATTATGTTAATGACCCCCCTTTGATATGCTAATGAGCCCCTTTGTTCGAGGTGTTATCGCGTACAGGTGTTACATCCTCCCCGGTAGCCCCCACCCCCCTCAGCCCACCCCCCTCCCCCTCACATACAGGTGTTACATCCTCTCAGGTAGCCCCACCCTTCTCAGCCCCCACCCTTCTCAGCCCCCACCCCGCTCAGCCCCCACCCTCTCAACCCACCCCTCCTCCCCCCTTACAGCAGGTTTCACATCCGCCCTGTCGCCCCCATCCCCTCCTCAGCCCCCACCCTTCTCAACCCCCTCCTCCTCATCCCCCTCCTGTCCGGTCGGCATGTTCGTTACAGTTTAAATCTTCCGGGGCAAAATTAGAAAAGTGCCGGTTAAAGGTCTTCTATGTTATTTAATGAGCTTTGAAACAAACTGATGATTCGATATTAAACCAACTAATTATAGTAGATTAATTAACTATTCAAACGTGTACAGTAATTTACAATAACACGGGAATAATAAAACGGGGCGCTCTCCCTCCTCTCATGACAACACGCCAGTATCATGCAGCTCGCGGGTCCAATAATGAGTGACTCGACAGTAAAACTAAAACATAGCTATAACTAGTTTAGGTAGTTTGAGAGGTAATTAAAAATAGCTACGTGTGATATCTGAAGAGTGTGTTTTGTTCCGCTCAACGCATGCAGAGATGCATGTCGAATAGTCCGCAGCACGGGTCTCCCCCGTCAGCACCAGCACAGGGTCTCCCCCGTCAGATTAGACTTTACTAGCGTTTATGTCCATGCGCAATCAGCCCATACAGGATATCTTCTGTCGGTCTATTCTTGTATGTCACATAAGTGGTGCAAATGATACGGTATTGCGCTAAAGGGGATATCATTCTGCAGATGTAGGGAACATGCAGAGCTACGTGTCGACTCGTCAGCAACAGCGGGTCTCTCCTGTCAGATTAGACTTTACTAGCGTTTATGTCCGTGCGCAATCAACCCATACAGGACATCTTTTGTCTGTCACACACTATTCTTGTATGTCACATAAGTGATGCAACTTTAGATACACTTTTGAAGTAAGCACCACTCTACAACTGGTAGAAAGTTAAGTACTTTGTATGGAATTGGGTTTTCTTTAGAGCTGTTTTCAGTGAGACAATGCAGTTTCTGATCATTTTAAGTTTCAAGTTTCAAGGATTTATGGCATATGCCCATTAGCTACAGTGTAGATATGTCAATGAAAACATAGGTCACAGGCTCCTCCAACAGTGCACATAAAACAGATAAAATACTGCAATTTGTGCGTAATTCTCTCACAAAGGAACTGTAAGATACACGTTTATGTATGGAAAACTATATAACTTGGTAAAATATTCATTCATTGTAATGAATTGAGTTTTCTTCAAGAATCAAACTCTAAATGGAGAGTTTGTGATTTTAACACTGTTTCGATGAAACAATGCAGTTTTGATAACTTGACTTGACTAACATTACTTTTTTTAAATATATGTTTTTAGATGCTTTACTTTTGATTTCTTTCATATTATTTTAACACAACATTACTTTTTTCATATTTTTCAACATACTGTATATATTTTTTTTTTTCTCTCCATTATATTTTTGAATATACAGTGATTTGTATCAAAATACAACATGCAACTATTACTTATACAATATTATGGCTTTTTGCGATATTTTCAACACAACATACTTTTTTTTTTGTAGGGCTTCAGGATATTGGGCATGTCATGCATAAAACTGGTGTCATCTTTCCTGAAACTGATGTGCTGTCCGTTTTACAAACAAGTTATCTTTCTGCTTCTTCACCCTCTGAATTTTCCTCCCCCGTCCCTCTTACTTACAGCCATCACAACAGCAATCAAGTCAGATCTGTGAAATTAAACACCTCTTCCCAAAGCGTGACTTCCCTATTGAGGGAGTGGGGCAGTGGGGCCTAACCGATTTGGCCAAATATACTAACATGCAGAACATATGGTATGTTTGAAAAAAGACTAACCATCTATCCAGTTCAAGCTGTCTTTAAGATGTGACTTTTTCCCCGTAAAATCGTGACAAACTATTACTTATTAAATTTGACCTCATGCTGCTTGGTTGAAAATGATAGATGAGCATTTACCAACAGATCAATGCGCAATCAACCCATACAGGAGATCTCTTTCTACACATTATGTGTTATCACTATAATATCATGTCATTATTTAATGTTGTTTTGTTTGTGTGTGTGTGTGTACAACGAAGTCTCTTTGAGAGGAAAATTATAATTTAAAGATCTTAATACCCCCTTATTGTTTAATTACTTCACACAACTATTAAAGAATCCCTATATGAAGTTACATGAGGCTACATTTACTGGTGTGCTTCCCTAGATGATGTAAATAGTTTAAGTGTCATGTTAGGGGGGCATTACGGACCTCAGGAGTCCGCCCTTGGAGGCTTGGAGAGCGGATAAAGAGAGGCGTATTTACTGGTGTTGAGCCCTGGATGATGTAAATAGTCCAAGTGCCATGGAACTCAGGAGTCCGCCCTTTGAGGCGTTGTTAACATTAATGTTTTTTGCTTTTGTTTTTGTTACTAAGATACTTTCTAGCCTTATGATAGGATGAACTTAAGCTGTAGTCAATAAAGACATGTTTAATAGAGTGTTGCTGTTATGGCGCATTTCCACTACACGGTCGGCCTCGGCCACGCTCGGTACGGCTTGGCCGCGTTGGGCCGACTCACTTCATGCTGCGCTTCCATTACAGTTTAGGAACTGGGGTAGTTACTATAGTAACGCAGTGTAGGCGGAGCCGTGACGTCATCTTCAATGAGAACTCCAGAAACACAACACAGCCGTTAGCTGTTAGCACTCAGAGCTCACAGCTCCTTATATATGTTCAGAAACTCGACAAAAGTTAAACAAGTACACACCACAGACTGCCTGTGTCATGGTGAATACAGTCGCTGCTTTATTTATGTCTGTATAGGCCGTTGTTGTGAGTGTGGACGGTCGTAGCATATACTGCGTTAGCTTAGCCAATCTCCATCTAGAAAAACACGAATTTTAAAAGGTTTTTCCCCTGCCGTCTGTCTGCAGACTTGACAAAGCATTAATTCATGGTTTTTACTAACCGGTATCAGTATGTTGTTACTTCGGCATCATTTTGAAACGTGTATTACAATTAAATCACGGTCAAATATGTCCATCTTGTTGTAGTTGTAGCTCTCTTGCCAGCGCTCCTCTCTCTAGTTTAGCATACTCAGCCCGACTCAGCCCTGTTTGTTGGCCCCGATAGAACCACAATTTTGTCGGGCCAGAAAAGAGGTGAAAAAGTGGCACCGGGCCGGGCCGGGCCGTAACTAGGCCTAGTGGAAGCGCAACCAAAAACGGGTACGGCACAATACGGCATGCTTAAAGCGAGCTCCGCGCTGTAGTGGAAATGCGCCATTAGAGAACATACCTGCACTCCACCACGTCTTGGTTTTGGCTTCATGGCCTTCACTGTCCTCTCCCTTTGAGTTTTTTCAAAGGCTGGGATACTTTTTCCAAATGATCACTTGTTACCTGGTGACAAACATATGGTTATATAACCTTAAAGAACTAACAACAAATAATTAAGTATTTGCAATGCATAAACATAGAAGATATCACTGTCATATTATGATCACTTATTGTAAGTAAGTTTAAGTAAAACTAACACAAGTCAATATTATTCACCTGGGCATTAGTGGGCTTGAGGGTCTCAGGGAGCGTGGACAAAGTGACTTGTCTCTGTATTTGAGGATTCTCAGTGCAGGCACTAACAGGAAGCTGCTGTGCATTAGTGGAGAGTCCTCTGAAGGCAGCTGTTATTTCATTCACACACTCATCTGTTACCTGCTGACTCCTCATAGTAAGTCTAGCCAAGTCAGCTGTTAAGTTGTCCATACCATCGCTTGATAACTGGTAACTTTTGATTGACAGTCCAGCCATGGCAGCTGCCAACTCGTCCATATAATTCTTAAGAACGTGGTGACAATACTACAAAAAAGTGTATATATTAGGTCAGTTAACCTTGAAGAGCTAAACAGTTCAAGTGGTAAGTAACTAAGTATTTGCAATGAATAAACATAGAAATGATCACTGTCATATTATATAATCACTTAATATGGAGATAAGTAAAACTGACACAGACAGTTTAAACTGCTTGTTAAAACGCTATTGCTTATTGTGTTTCTCAGCACACTAACATAAATAAGGATGTATAATATAAAAAACTAGAAAACGATATAGTATTTTCAAGTCTTACTTTAGTATGGTAAAATTAAGAATAAGTCACATTAAAGTGTGTCATGATTTTCCGTAAAAAAGTCAAGTATAGTTTGTCAAAAGAATATAAAAAAAATCATTTTGTAGAGTAGTATATTGAAAATCTCAGTGTTTAACTGAACACACCTACATGTGATAACGCCTCGAACAAAGGGGGTAATTAGCATACAAAGGGGGGTCACTAGCATCAGTGGGGAAAGGTGCTACGGGAATGAACTTTGAGGAGGGGGAACTTGTAAGAATTTCCAGCTTTTGAAGACAATTATATGGTACCCGTCCTTACAGCTAAACAAATCCTATGCCAGGTATTCAACAGACCACAAGAAGCACAAGAAGCCCCAGAAAGGATTACATTCAGAGCTAATAATGGTGAAACCGAAGAAGAAGCAAAGCAGATTATAATCGTTGCGGGTGAAAGGATAGAGAATTTGCAAGTGATGTTAATGCACTTATCTGATATAAAAAATGCATTCATTTACTTCCAAGAGACCCCTAAACATCTAGTTGGGCAATGTGAATTGAACGATAAACCGATCACTGTAAATGAAACGCGGAGAGAGGCAGCAGTGCAAATCGTTAAGTCTATTACCTTGTATGCACTACGACATTAACTTGGTCAAATGTAATATGTCTTTCTGAAGATGTGGCGAATGGTGTGTTTTTCAATTAAACAACCATAACAAAATGAAAATGTGTTTTATTTTTGCTTTCATATATAGTAATAGTATTAACTCCTCTGACTAGACTGTACTAAAATAAGACGTTTCACTGTTAAATAAAAATGGAAGTAGAAAATCGAGATAATGATGAGGCTCGTTATGTATCCAGTAACTATGAACAGCAGTTTGAAAATGTTATTTAGCCCTTTAACTCTAATTGACAAATCTAAAATAGCCTCTAGCTTATCTATAAGTTTGTGATTTTAACACTTAGGCCCCGGCTCCACGAGGACAAATACGGCAAAACGCATCGGAGTAACGCAAATGCAACCGCAAAAAACCTTCCGTCTCCACGCAATATACACCGGATTGTGTCAAGCTTCACGAGACGGCTCCGTTTACATCCAAACGCTGGAAAAGCTGCAGTACATATGCCGAACCTGTACGTGGTGCTGTAACTTCCTCCACAAAAGCAGCAACTTCCTCCACAAAAGCAGCGAAGAAGAATGGTTGTCATGGCTGCCCTTCTGTTTATTCCATGGGTGGGGGCCGAGGGATCCGCGCAGTTTTTCGCCGGTCAACGTGTATTAAAGTTTAAATCTTCCGGACAAAATTATAAAAGTGCTGGTCAAAGGTCTTCATTGTTATTTATTGAGCTTTAAAACAAATGAATAACGACGATATAATGATATATAATCATCAAATACACAGAGCCTGTCTCTTTTTCCTCTCTTCTCACAGCGTCAGTGTCTGTCTCATGCAGCAGCTGATCCTGTAATGAGTGACCCGACAGTAAAAATGAACATATTTATAAATAGTTTAGGTAGTTTGAGAGGTAATTAAAATAGCTAAGGGTGATGATCTGACTCGAAGTGTGTGTTTTGCTCCCGCTGCATCACAGCGGCAGGAGCTGCGTGTCTCCGTCCTGTCAGATTAGACTTCACTCGCGTTTATGTCCATATCGAGATAAAGATAAATAATCTGAATTCAAGGAGGAGCTCCTGTAGATGTTGCACAAAGAACTGTAGCATGGTCAGTAGCGACTGGAGCACGATAGCAACCCTGCGGGGGAGAGGCGGGGCTATGAAAACGAATGACCGTATAGGCGACTCCACGGCCCCGTTGGACCCCCCAGAGCGCTCTGTTCCCAGATCTATCCACCTTTGGACCCGTTGTCGTTTGCGGGGTCTGTTTCTATGTTTCCCTTACGGCGTCGTGGAGCTTAGAGGTCTATACGCATGAGAAATATGCGGATTCAACCAGTTTTCGTCCTCGTGGAGCCGGGGCCTCAAACACTGAAACACAAAACACTGAAAACACTGCAACACAAAAACACAGAAACACAGAAACACAGAAACACAAACACACTGAAACACATAAACACTGAAACAGCCCTGCTATATACTATGACCATTCTTTACTTATTTATAATATGGTTCAAATGGAGTAATTTGAGTTGTCTGATGCACTTGATACAATTTTACTTTTTTAAAATACTGATGTGTTTATTCAAAACCATTTCAACACACAATGTCATGACTTTTTCAAGATCTTTTTGTCAAACTATACTATGACTTGACTAATGTTACAGAATGTTTCGGAAAATGAAGATTCCAGGACCACTTTAAATGTTTCGTTTACAATCGTTTCCCAATGACCCCGGAATAGTACTGCCAGAATGAACGATATCCAAAATGTCTTCTAGTTTACAAACTTCAGCCATTCTGTTTACACGGGGATCACTACTCATTCTGTTTTCAATCGTCATCAACAACACACTTATTAAACAGGTATTGACTGCATTCTGATAAATATATACAGATTGTTTTCCATAGTAGTTATCCCTTTTTTTTATTTTACTTTAAAGAAAAGTCAAAGTATTGGAAAAAATAAAATAAAAATCCCTGGCTTCAATCAACCGCTGGTTATTAGTCTTCTTCTCCATCCAGCTCGGCATGGATCTTTTCAAGTCTCTCCTTGAGGCGTCTGCAGTTTTTGAGATTGTGCAGAAAAGCCTCCGAAGCGCCTTGGATCCTCCATTCAGCCGTGTAAATGTTTTTATCATTAAGACTCTGGTCAATCACAGTAATGAAGTCGGCGAGCCAAAGTCTTTTCATTAACGCGTTGTAATTGTTTCTGAAGAAATATTCTGGAATGTCATTCAGACAATCGTGTTGCCTCTGTGCCTCTCGACATCCATTGCAGATTTCTTCTCTGTACCGATGCAGCACCCTCTCCAGAATATCAACCAACTCCGATTTCACTATGTTCAGAAACAGAGACGTATTGGCCCCCGGAGTAACATCAGCAGCAGTAGTACTGCAATATGTGGGTGTCCACAATGGTGGTGACGATAGTAGTCCAGGAGTTTGCTGTATATTCAAAAATATAATGGAGAGAAAAAAATATATATATATATATATCACAGTATGTTGAAAAATATGAAAAAAAGTAATGTTGTGTTAAAATAATATGAAAGAAAAAGTACTGTTTTGGAAATCTTAGACCTAGTCAATACTCAGGAGATATTACAATCAGAATGATCAATCAATAAAATGGTGGAAACAGAGTTGTCTTTCTGGATCTTTATTTGAAGCTTCAAATAAGGCACAGGTCTTACGGAGTACAGAGTATTCTGAAAGAGTACTCTGAGAGAACAGAGTACAGAGAGAGAATTGCGCATAGTTTTATAGCATCTTTGTCAGTCCACAGTTCAACAATAACTCGTGACCTGTCACTCTGGGGGGGCTGGATGGGCAGATAAGCTAAAGCCCACATTCCAGAGGAACAGAAGCCACACATGGGCAAGGTAGTAAATCAGGAACTTAGTAAAACAGGAACTGGGTAAAGACAGATGGAAGTGTTGAAACTCTCACCCCCAATGTGTTAAGGCCAGGTGAAATGAGGACAGCAGGAAGTCATAGAGAGGTCAAAACAGATATAACTAAGGAATCAGGAACTCATTGCAAGACAGTGAACAAACACAGGAACTTGGATGGAGACACTTCTTCACTTTTGCTTACGACCCTGTCTGACCCCCAGACACCCTTAAGGCTAGTCATGTGTTGAACAGAGGGCATGAATTAAAATACCTCCTCACGGGACAACTGCATAGCATTTTACCATATTAGGTAACACATAAAGTTAGTTTGCACATCATATAAAGTTTATAAGTATACACTGTTATAAAGTTTTCCACTACAGTACTTAACTTTCTACCAGTTGTAAAGTTGTCATACATAAAACTGTATCAAAACGGTAAGTGAAAGACAACGGGGGGAAAAATAGAAGTGTTAAAATCACCAACTTCCCTTTTAGAGTCACAGTCTTTAAGAAAATACATTTGTATTACAAAATAATTGACATTCTACCAGTTGCCAAATGTTCCTACAAAAGTGTATCAACAAAAGTATCTTGGTAGCTGAAAATAACTAGAATATCAGAGAAAACCTACATTATTTAATGTGTTTTTTAGAAATAAAAACAGGGTATTAAAGAAACCCCCATTCCCTTACAAAGTACTTCATATTATACCCCTTTGTTAAGTGTTGCATACATAAAAGTGTATCTAAAAAGTATCTTGGTAACACATGAAAAGAGAAAAAAGTCATAATCTGCCTTGTGTCAGTGAATAAGTGTTAAAATCACAAACTTATAGATAAGCTAGAGGCTATTTTAGATTTGTCAATTAGAGTTAAAGGGCTAAATAACATTTTCAAACTGCTGTTCATAGTTACTGGATACATAACGAGCCTCATCATTATCTCGATTTTCTACTTCCATTTTTATTTAACAGTGAAACGTCTTATTTTAGTACAGTCTAGTCAGAGGAGTTAATACTATTACTATATATGAAAGCAAAAATAAAACACATTTTCATTTTGTTATGGTTGTTTAATTGAAAAACACACCATTCGCCACATCTTCAGAAAGACATATTACATTTGACCAAGTTAATGTCGTAGTGCATACAAGGTAATAGACTTAACGATTTGCACTGCTGCTTCTCTCCGCGTTTCATTTACAGTGATCGGTTTATCGTTCAATTCACATTGCCCAACTAGATGTTTAGGGGTCTCTTGGAAGTAAATGAATGCATTTTTTATATCAGATAAGTGCATTAACATCACTTGCAAATTCTCTATCCTTTCACCCGCAACGATTATAATCTGCTTTGCTTCTTCTTCGGTTTCACCATTATTAGCTCTGAATGTAATCCTTTCTGGGGCTTCTTGTGCTTCTTGTGGTCTGTTGAATACCTGGCATAGGATTTGTTTAGCTGTAAGGACGGGTACCATATAATTGTCTTCAAAAGCTGGAAATTCTTACAAGTTCCCCCTCCTCAAAGTTCATTCCCGTAGCACCTTTCCCCCACTGATGCTAGTGACCCCCCTTTGTATGCTAATTACCCCTTTGTTCGAGGCGTTATCACATGTAGGTGTGTTCAGTTAAACACTGAGATTTTCAATATACTACTCTACAAAATGATTTTTTCATATTCTTTTGACAAACTATACTTGACTTTTTTACGGAAAATCATGACACACTTTAATGTGACTTATTCTTAATTTTACCATACTAAAGTAAGACTTGAAAATACTATATCGTTTTCTAGTTTTTTATATTATACATCCTTATTTATGTTAGTGTGCTGAGAAAACACAATAAGCAATAGCGTTTTAACAAGCAGTTTAAACTGTCTGTGTCAGTTTTACTTATCTCCATATTAAGTGATTATATAATATGACAGTGATCATTTCTATGTTTATTCATTGCAAATACTTAGTTACTTACCACTTGAACTGTTTAGCTCTTCAAGGTTAACTGACCTAATATATACACTTTTTTGTAGTATTGTCACCACGTTCTTAAGAATTATATGGACGAGTTGGCAGCTGCCATGGCTGGACTGTCAATCAAAAGTTACCAGTTATCAAGCGATGGTATGGACAACTTAACAGCTGACTTTGCTAGACTTACTATGAGGAGTCAGCAGGTAACAGATGAGTGTGTGAATGAAATAACAGCTGCCTTCAGAGGACTCTCCACTAATGCACAGCAGCTTCCTGTTAGTGCCTGCACTGAGAATCCTCAAATACAGAGACAAGTCACTTTGTCCACGCTCCCTGAGACCCTCAAGCCCACTAATGCCCAGGTGAATAATATTGACTTGTGTTAGTTTTACTTAAACTTACTTACAATAAGTGATCATAATATGACAGTGATATCTTCTATGTTTATGCATTGCAAATACTTAATTATTTTTTGTTAGTTCTTTAAGGTTATATAACCATATGTTTGTCACCAGGTAACAAGTGATCATTTGGAAAAATGTATCCCAGCCTTTGAAAAAACTCAAAGGGAGAGGACAGTGAAGGCCATGAAGCCAAAACCAAGACGTGGTGGAGTGCTGCGCAGGTATGTTCTCTAACAGCAACACTCTATTAAACATGTCTTTATTGACTACAGCTTAAGTTCATCCTATCATAAGGCTAAAAAGTATCTTAGTAACAAAAACAAAAGCAAAAAACATTAATGTTAACAACGCCTCAAAGGGCGGACTCCTGAGTTCCATGGCACTTGGACTATTTACATCATCCAGGGCTCAACACCAGTAAATACGCCTCTCTTTATCCGCTCTCCAAGCCTCCAAGGGCGGACTCCTGAGGTCCGTAATGCCCCCCTAACATGACACTTAAACTATTTACATCATCTAGGGAAGCACACCAGTAAATGTAGCCTCATGTAACTTCATATAGGGATTCTTTAATAGTTGTGTGAAGTAATTAAACAATAAGGGGGTATTAAGATCTTTAAATTATAATTTTCCTCTCAAAGAGACTTCGTTGTACACACACACACACAAACAAAACAACATTAAATAATGACATGATATTATAGTGATAACACATAATGTGTAGAAAGAGATCTCCTGTATGGGTTGATTGCGCGTTGATCTGTTGGTAAATGCTCATCTATCATTTTCAACCAAGCAGCATGAGGTCAAATTTAATAAGTAATAGTTTGTCACGATTTTACGGGGAAAAAGTCACATCTTAAAGACAGCTTGAACTGGATAGATGGTTAGTCTTTTTTCAAACATACCATATGTTCTGCATGTTAGTATATTTGGCCAAATCGGTTAGGCCCCACTGCCCCACTCCCTCAATAGGGAAGTCACGCTTTGGGAAGAGGTGTTTAATTTCACAGATCTGACTTGATTGCTGTTGTGATGGCTGTAAGTAAGGCGCCGTTTACACGAGGAGAAAACGGCTTGTATCTGCATAGTTTCGCGTGCGTATAGCCCTATTATTTAGACGAGGCCGATAGAAACTGACCACACAAACGATAACGGGTCCCAAGGTGGATAGATTTGCAAACGAAACGCTCTGGGGGGTCAACCGAGTCCGTTTAATCGCCTCTATACGAATATTGCCTGAAAAAATAACGACAGCCACGCCTCTTCGCACCTCTTCCCACCTCTCCCCACCTCTCCCCCGCCTCATTGCTGATTTGTTTCTACAACAACAACAACAAGAATGGCGGATAACAGGGTTGCTGTTGTGCTCCAGACGCTACTGACCATGATTAATATGTTAGTGCTACAACTACGGTGCTTCTACGAGAACCACAAGCAACTAGTGGACATGAAGAACCACATACACGACATGTGGCTAAATCCACCGCGGAGAACAACCAGAAGGGCGACCAGGAGAAAGTTTTGGGTAAGACCGGGCAGAACTAGCAGTTGGTGGGACAATTTTGTCAATGGCGTTGTCGTGGACGATGAATGGAGGGAGAACTTCCGCATGTCCAAAGCCTCTGTCGTTGCCCTGACTGAAGAACTGCGCCCATATATCGAGAAGAAAACTACAAACATGAGGGCGCCAATAGATCCACTGAAAAGGGTTGCTGCGGTTCTTTATTACCTGAGCGACGAGGGAAGGCTACGGAAGACTGCTAACGCCTTCGGAGTTTCCCGCCCGTCTTTGTCCCTCATTATTAGGGAGACATGCAGAGCGATCACCATCCACCTGGGTCCAAAATACATCAAGCTGCCTTTTACTGAGCCCGAGACCGTGGATCTGGTTGAGGGGTTCCATTGTACACATGGCATGCCACAATGTTTAGGAGCAGTGGACGGAACCCACATCGAAATCAAGCAGCCATCTAACGACTCCACTAGTTACATCAACAGGAAAGGAAAATATTCCTTTAATCTACAGGCTGTCTGTGATTACAGGTACCGATTCATGGATGTCATGGTAAAGTGGCCTGGGAGTTGCATGATGCACGGGTCTTTGCTAATTCCAAGCTAAACATGTACTTAAAAACTGGAAAGATCCCTGCTCTGAAAAAACAGATTGTGGACGAAGAGGAGGCCATACCAGTTTATCTTCTTGGTGATCCTGCCTACCCGCTGCTGCCGTACCTGATGAAGGAATATGCATCCGGTGGCTCCACAGCTCAGGAACAGTACTTTGGGCTATCTCTGTGTAGGGCACGTATGGTCATTGAGTGTGCTTTTGGTCGTCTCAAGGCCAGATTTGCTGCTCTTAGAAGGCCTATGGACATAAACATGAATGACCTGCCCCATGTGATTTATTCCTGCTTTGTCCTCCACAATGTTTGTGAGGCCAGTAAGGACGCTGTGGATGATCAGTCTGTGTTGGGAACAATGCAAGCTGAAATGGACTTACAGCCTCCCACACAGTGCAATGGCTATCTCACTGACTGTAATGAGGGGGAGGGAAAGAGAGTGAGGAGAGTGCTTATGGCGTACATTGACCCTTAGGTCAACTACATCAAAGACAGACTGTACATTTTTTTTAAAGGTGTTTATTAAGATGTGATAAACATTCTTTGTTACATTCCCTGTCCTCACTGTGCAGCTCCTTCAGCGACAGGCTGCTGTACAATATTCATATACCTGGCTAGGTATATGTACCTGGCTGCTAAATCTGAGGACTGTTACAGGATTTTTTGTATTATATCCTAACTGTTTTTAGTACTTTTTAATGCATGTCACATGTGTGAAACTAAGCAAATAACTATGTGATTCTCCAATGTCAAAAGTGTGAAACTAAAAATAAAATTGGCTGCAACCACTTCCAGACTTTCTTTGAATGTGCAACAAATGTATCATCCTCATGAATGAAGTTATATGGCCCATTCTACCGAGTCAGGTTGTCCATATATATTTTGTACCGTATTTATTTACACATATAGTAAAAGAACCGTACATTTTGATATGGTATTTTCAGACTGTATTGGCCACTAGCGAAACATAGTACATACACTGTAGTAAAAAACTATTATATTAACCTGTTAAGATTGTGTTACCTTCCCTTCTCTAAATAGTATTTTAACCAATATTTGAGGATTTTCAGTAAAAGTAATATAAGCAAATGTTGAATCAAAGTTGAATTTATACAATTCATAAAAATCATAATGCAAACTTTCTTTGTGAAATGCATAATACTGATCATATTGATTCCAGAGATGAAATAGAAGGGAATGAGGCTATAATGGGTAATGTTTTTTGTATTTTGAGCAAAACACTTCATAGACATGTTTTTTATATATCTGAGACTATAATATATGCCTAACAATAGTTTGGGCTTTACCATTAAGGCCCAATGTGACATATCACAGTTCAGATATTTGACACTAGGGGGGGTTACTTTTCATAAATGTGGTGTATTTAGTCCAAATTAGGTTTACAAGGTGAAAAGGACTTACAGCCTCCCACACACTGATATAGATATCTCACTGACTGTAATGAGGGAGAAGGAAAGAGAGTGAGGAGAGTGCTTGCGGAGTACATTGACCCTTACATGAAAGACAAGACTGTTCTTTTATTTTAATAAGGTTTTTTATTAATAACATTATTTATAAATGTGTACACAGTAAAAGGGAAAAAAATACCTTTGCTAGCTAAAAAAAAAGGCTTAAAAAAAAGTGATTCTCCATTTGTACAAAGTCTGGTGGAGTTAAAAATAAAAATGTTTACAGACTTCCTTTGACCAAAAAGTGCTGTGAAAAAAAAGAAGCTCACTGCTTTACTGCTCCTCCTCATACAGTGACCGCCTGAATGAATATGGAGGAGATTGTTGCTGTGGGGTGTGTTACAGAGGGGTTTAATCTTGGTGTGGCCGTGTGTGGCCTTCGGGGTGGGTATGAGGGCACCTGGAAGTGTCCATATCCACTGTTGTTAGTATGAACTTGCATGAACTGGCTCATCAGGGAAAGGCCATTCTGTACAGTCACATTAATGTTGTCCATGGTGTTGTTCATACGATCCATGCTGGCTGCGCTGCGGCTGGTTGCTTCCTCCATTAAGTCCAACATCCGGCTTTTTAATCGCAACTCTTCCTGCACCGCATGTTCAGCTGGAAGCTTCCTCTTCATGCGGTCACTTCTGTGGCCGTCCAGCCGTGCCTATAATAAACCAGAGAAAGTTTGAATTAATACACAATAGGACCATAGCCACCAGATAACAGAACACAAAAGGCATGTTGTGAAATAGCTCTCAATACATTTTACAAATAAAAATGCTCTAAATACTTTCTAATTTTACCAAGCTTAAACCGGTTCAGTTTTTCAGTGGAAGGTACTGCATCATAGTATATAGCAAGCCCTTTAAGATTGAAATCATGAACATACCTGGAGCAGATCCCTGCGATGACTCACAACCGCAGCAGTTGGCAGAGTTCCGTTGGATGCACTCGACTCTGGCAAATCCGTGGAATGCTCCAAACTCGGGGATGAACTTGGTCCGGGCGACGACTCATCCATGTCGAACAAGTCCCCCGTCTCGACGCCAGCGCTATTGGGGTGCGTAGCAGCCGATCCACCCCAGATCTGCTCACACAGCTCGAAGAACATGTAAACAACACGTCCTTGGCCACTTCGACGGCCGAGGTCCACCGCCTGCCTGTACTTAATGCGTACCTGTTTTAGTTTCGCTGTAAGCTGGCCCTGTGAAATTGTGTTCTTCTCGTGAGGGAAATCTTTTTCAGTCGGGTCCTCGGATATTGCGCCTGAAATAAGTCGGCTATCTCCGTATATTTAAGCTTGCAGGACTCCCAGTCTACATTATCCTGTATTTTGTCGTCTTAATATTCAAGTGTTACACTTAAAAGAAGTTGGACCACGAAAATAGCTCCTTTCTTGCGCGAATAACAGCCATCTTCGTTTGTTTGTTTTGTTTGTGCCTCACACACATCCGGGGGGGATCTTATACTCGCTGCTTTTGGTGTATTTTGTGGCGGAAGTTACAGCGCCACTTACAGTCCCGCCATATGTACTACAGCTTTCGAGCGGTCTCGTGTGGAAGTACAGCGCCACTTACAGTCCCAGCATATGTACTACAGAGTTTCCAGCGGCCTCGTTTGAACAGACACGTTAAATGAAACAAATGCATGTGAACGGAAGACTTTTTGAATACGAATACTGTGCATAAAACGCAAACGGCCTCGTGTGAGCGGGGCCTAAGTTGAGATCTAGTGAAAACTGTACTTCAGTAAGTACATAAAAAAAAAGACAAAAAATAACATTCTTTGTTCCTTTTTTTTAATCCATTGAGGCTTTGTTCAAACTTTACAAGCAGTGTGCAGAGAGGTGGACGAAATACAATTAACATAACACAACAGACAGCTGAGATGTACCATTTTAATTCCCCTGGTTTGTGAAACCACTGCAGCCTAATGTTTAATGATCAGGTATTGTTGATTCTCCAAGTAACTGTAAATACATTTTGTACCAATATCCTATAATTCAATAATTAATCGAACTTCCCCTTTAAAACACACCAGAGACCCATCATTTTCCCCTCAATTGAAAATTTTGAAGAAAAATGTATATATACAGTATTTTACTAATGAAAAAGGAGTGCATTACTTCCACTAGTAATGTCTGCAAGTATGAAACACGTTTTGAACACACAATTCTGAGACAATAAATACTTTTCTTGTCCCCCTGACATATAAAGAAGTGGTAAAAGTTTATTTCTGAGCAAATAGTTTTCCGATCACTTCAAGTCATGACGGCAGGAAGTGCCATCCGTAGAATAAACTAGAGTACATTAGAACATACTCATCAGTATTTTATGTGTTTTTATGCGTCTCATCAAGGTGAACCATATGTGATCAGATTCCGAAAAATTAACAATGTGTACAATGTACTTCCCCAGTTGAATACATTTATTACATTTAGTGAGAGTGACTCTTTCTGAAGAAAATCAAATGTTTGTTCTACTCAGTGTGATTGACAGGAGAGATGATCAGAGGGGCAGAGTTTTTACCACCATAATTCAGACTGGGACCAAAGTATGGGTAGAGTTTCTCTTTGAAGCAGCAGCCAGTGAAGGAGTAGATCAGAGCTGCAGCATCAACATCATAAAATGAGACCAGACCCTCCTCATAATCCACAACACCCCCACCTTCTCAGGCTGAGACTTCAGAGAGAGACGGACTGAAGGACCAGCAAGAGCTTTGTACTCATTTTCATTCCTCAACAATATCACCCAGTAACCTTTCTGAGGAGTCGCTGTGATGTTTCCCTTCCTGTTGATCGACTCTCTGGCCACTCCTAGAGTCCACTCAGTCTTCCCTTTAACCTGAACCTCGTAATAAAATCTTCCTGAAGAGAAACTCTGCTTTGCTAAGACACAGACACAAGAATCAAATCTCTCTGGATTGTCTGGGAGATTCTTCCTCACATCACCATGTTTAACTTGTTTTCCATCATCAGACAGGATGAGGTTGGGATGTGCTGTATCAGGATCGAGAGTTACCTCCACCTCATACTGCTGGACCCTCTTCACCTCAAGCAGCTTCTTCATCTGTTTCCTGAGCGTCTCCTCCAGCTGAGTCACAGCTCTCCTCACAGTCCCCTCATATGAAGGTGGACGGACCCTGACTTCTGTCCAGTTCTTGGTGGGTGGAGCAGCGCTCAGGGACGTGAAGCTTTGGAGGAGGTGGAGCTGGTCTTCAGAGCGTGACAGCTGCTCCACCTCAGAGCTCCTCTTCTTCAGCTCAGAGATTTCCTGCCAGCTCTTTGATGAAGCCTTCAGCCTGTTCCTCTGTCTCTCTCTGCTTCTCTTTGATGGTGTCGATGAGCTCGGCCTGGCTTCTCTCAACAGACTCCTTCAGAGCGGTGAAGACCTGAACACCATCTGCTATCTCTCTGTCTGCTCCTTCCTTACTGAGCTCCACTGAGCGATTCATCTCCTGAATCTTCAGTCGTCTCTTCTGGATCATCTGCTGAGTTTCAGCCTCTGTCTTCGCCAGCTCACAGAACAGCTCCAGTCGTTTATCGTGCTTCATATACATCCTGTCTTCCAGGTTCTCCTCAGGGTCGATCAGCTGATGTCTTTTGAAGCCTGCATTTTCAGGTGAGTCTCACAGTAGGAGGCCAGACACACACTGTTATTGTTAAATGTTAAACAAATCTCTCTGTTTGTTAATATTATAAATAAATCTGGAAAGTCATAGCAGCATTCAGTTTAAACTCTAAGAAACACAATGTGTAAGCTCTAATACTGTTGGGGATTTTGCCGTTGTTGAACAGAGGAGTGAAACCTCCTGCTGAGCATCACTGAAGTTAATACTAGTTGTTGTTGTCGTGTGCTGTGCTGAAGCACAATCATCCTTGTACATTACTGTTTTATATATAGTACTGTATTCACTGTATTTATTATTATCTGTGTCTTTATTCTTATTTATACATTTCCCATCTATTTACCTTTATTTTTGTATCATTTATTTTGTACATACTTCTGATAATTGTGTATATAACTGACTGTTTTGCACTCTGGTTAGACCCTCCTTAATTTCGTTACACTGTGCTTGCATTTTGTAATGACAATAAAGTAATCTAATCTAATCTAATCTAAAAAACAGTAAACGTTATCAGCTTCAAAAGGCAGACAGCAGTTACTACAGAAACAGGTTCAAAGCTCAAGGCTACTTACCACAGTGTGTACAAATGATATAAGATGAAATATGTAATTGTCATGCCTTTTTATAAGAAAACTTGTAACATAACACCAGATCCCTTGCTTTGGAGAGTCCAGAACAAATCTACTATTTAGATTCTACTTTGTTAAAGGTGGGGTAGGTACGTTTGAGAAACCGGCTCGAGTGCGCTAGAATTTGAAAATACACAGCCGGAGAAAATCTGCCACTTCCTTACAGAGCCCCTCCTCCAACACACACGAACACGCACATGACCAATGAGGGCACGAGATAAGTTTGTGCCCCGATGGAAGGCTGACAGGCAGGTAGGCCATCCAGTCATTTTAGCCGGGCCGGCTCAGATGATTGGTCGTGCTTTTTACAGTATTACGGCTTCCACAGATGACATTTTTTTATGGTTTTTTGGCAAAGCACTTAAGATATTCATTGCTATCGGGATGTTAAGAGCATTCCATGGAATATAACAAAAAGTGTATCTCGAGCCGGTTTCTCAAACTTACCTACCCCACCTTTAATAGAGTCAATTATAAAGATGTTTTCAAATACAGGAAATATGAAAATAAGTATAAGCTAATGCTAGCTTTGACTGTATGCTCTCTAACCTAACTCACACAGAGTTTACATTGTATTTATATTGTTGGCTGTTGCTAATGTAAAAGTTGAGGTTTTTATCTTAACTGACACATTTATATAGTATAATATTCTTTATATGGTAAAATGGATGTAATACAGTCAGATTCAGATTTTAATCCAACTTTGACTAAATATTTAGTTAGTGATGTGTCTGTAGTGTACTCACCAGTGTTTGCAGAGTCCTGCTGTGTTGTTGAGAAGAAGCTTCTGGATTCAGTTCAGTGTTTCTTCAGAGAAACAGAGACTTGTCTCGGCTGCTGCTCTGCTGTCGCTCAGACAAACATCAACTTTGATTTCTGGGAAATGGAAACTCTTCTCTTACAGTGTGGTCCCACCTCTCAGTGGCAGTTTGCCAAGAGGGAGTGGAGGAAGAACTGTTGAGGCTTGTTATTTAACTTTGTGACGATGCATTTTACAGCTGATCCAAGAGGATTTTCAAATAGTGTATTGAGCATGAGTAGGAATATTTTCTCAATACATAAAGGACATCTCTTTACACATCTGGAGATTTATAGCTATATTTCACAACGCTGTGTTATGGTCCCTGTTTAAGAGCAGCTGGTGAATCACTTCCTCCTCCCTGAACAGACTGTTTGAAAATGGGTCTTGTAAGAAATATGAGGAGTAAAGGCTTGTGGAGTTATACAATAAACACACAACGTCTAAATCCTCTTATTAGATTGGATATTAATCACAGAGGAACGAAACCGGGAGGAAGACCCGCCCCCCGTCGAGACCGGCCAATAGGAGAGGACTATAGACTATAACATATGATGGACAGGAAAAAAACGCTCTCTCTCTACCCCGGCCACGCGATAAACAACAGCTGGGAGGAGGCAGCGGGACCCCACGCGAACGGGAGAGCCGCACCACTCTTACACATTCTATTTGTATCACCGTATAATTTGTTTAATTAAATGCTGTTAACTTTTAAATAAGCTTCCTTGGACTCTTTTCAGCTAATCCTGCTGTTTAAATCACCTGTAACAGTCTGTACTTAAGTGCAATTTTTTTGCTACGTTGTACTTTTCCTCCACTACATGTATTTAATACCTTTAGTTACTTTACAGATCTGGATGAATGATGTGAAATATAATCAAGTGTTAAATCAGACTTTAGTTCCACCTGGAGTAAATTCACAAGCTACCCTGCAGTATACAAAGTCATTCAAACTAGCTGCACCTTTACCAGCTTTGAGAACACTTTTAATGATCAATCATTATAAAACATATCATATATATTATTCTGAAATGGACCAATCTGCACAATGACTACTTTTACTGTCGCTACTTTAACTATATTTTGATGATAATACTTTTCTACTTTTACTTGAGTCACATTTTGAACGCAGGACTTTTATTGAGTATTCCTACACTCTGGTACTTCTACTTTTACTCAAGTACAGATCTGAGTACTTCTCCCACCTCTGAGGAAAAGTCTAAGAACCTGAATGTGACCCTTGACCTCCATTGAACCACAGCTGCTTTGTTTCTTTCTCCTCAGCTTCTCGTGAGCGCTCCATCATCGAGTGCGGCCTGACTTCCTTCCATGATGTTTCCTATTATTAGCATTAGCATTAGCCCAGCGCACCAACGGAGAGAGACTAATTTATGGCAACACAAAATAAAACATGGGAGCGGTGGAGTGATGAGGAGGTGTCGGCGCTTCTGGCGATTTACCCGGGACTTCGGGTGGCAGTATACGCCGTGAAGTTGTTTGCGGCCTGCCAGTAAACCCAAAGCAGAAGAAGAAGAAGTGACGTCAGCGGCTTCATTTGCGTAATCCTCCCTCCACTTATTCCGGTGTGAACCATAGACTGTATATATAAGGTGTGAACGCAATTTACTAGGACAGTTCCGGGACTAAAGAGTTCTAGGAACTAAGTACGGCAAAGTACTTGGTGTGAAAGCGACTAATGGTTTCTAAATGTTTAATATATATACAAGCTAATAATAATGAAGCCTCTGTGCTCTTAATGTTTCCAGGTATGCCTTCAGCGGGAACAATATGCCCACCATGGTGCCGATCCCCAACGCCAACGGAGAGTTCGGCACGGCCAATCAGATGAGCAGGAACGACATCAGCAGACTGAACACGCTGTACACATGTTGAAAGTGAAGAAACACACGCTGGGTTCCCTTCATTCATCTGTTTTCAGGGCAAAGGAAAGTGTGTTTGTCGCCTTTAACGTGTTTCTTCTGTTCCAACAGGTGGTGAAGAAACCCTGAGGACATGGGGCCATTTTACACATCAAACCAGCTCTTTATAGCACAGTCTGAGAAAGTGTGTTGATAATGAATCTTCAAACATGTTCGATGAAGTGTAGTTTGTAGTTTGTGCACTTGTTATCACTTTTGTACTTCAGAACATTTTCCCGAATTTAAGAAGAGGTAAGGCAAGTTTATTTATATAGCACCTTTCAACACAAGGCAATTCAAAGTGCTTTACAAAATGAAAGACATTAAGAGCATTAAGAAACATATTATGAAATGGCATTTAAAAGCAAAGATAATAAAACATGAATACCAAAGGTACATGAATTAAAGTCACAGTGCAGTGTGAGATACACACATCTGAAATGTTTAGCTCTGACTCTCAATCATTGCTCACTTTTTAGCAGAAATAGTTTTCTATGACCTCACTTTCTTTCTACTTTCTTTTTTAACTTATCCGTTATTTCAGGTGTTTCATGCTAAACGAAACCCCCTTTGGAAAATTCTAATCTGACCCCATGGTACCTTTTCGTTTTTTGCTGAAACTATTCCTCTTTTTTAAATGCACATTAGTTAAAGTGAGAAGCAATGTGTAAAAGCTGCATCTATTATGTATAAACTCAAACTCTTATTACTTGTAAGTGTCTGTGTTTCAAATGTCAGCATCAAAACAAACGTAACTTACCAAAAGCACAAATTGGTGCATAAAGGTATGTATTATGTAATCGGAAAAGCATCATCAATAATTTGTTGATCTTGTATTTAAGTAATAGTTAAGTAACTGAAGCTGCCAAAATAATTGTGGTTGAGTCAAAAGTATATATATTTGGAGTTGTACAGAAGATGATTAGTGCCACAAATGGGCGAAGCCTGCGAGCTAGTTCAGGCAGTCAACTCGAGCACCAATGATACATTAACACGTGACGCACCTCGTCCCTCTTACAACCAACCAAACACATTCTCCTAAACATGCCGCTCTATTGAAGCTGCCAGGTCTTCCTGCCTCTGCCTCGCTATGCTGCTGCCACTGCTGTGTTCACTTGCTATTGCTACGTTGATGTTCCTGCTGCTGTGTTTCATGTTGCTGCTGCTCGCCTGCCCCACCACCACCCAGCTTCCACCCCAGCTTCCACCCCAGCTTCCACCCCAGCTTCCACCCCAGCTTCCAGCCCAGCTTCCACCCCAGCTTCCACCCCAGCTTCCACCCCAGCTTCCACCCCAGCTTCCACCCCAGCTTCCACCCCAGCTTCCACCCCAGCTTCCACCCCAGCTTCCACCCAGCTTCCACCCCAGCTTCCACCTGTAGGCTCGGGGGATAGTTATCTAATCATCACTCAATGTTCTTTGTAAATCTGTGGAGTGATGAAGCCCGAGCCTAGACGCCAAACTCAAACTATATGCTGCTTCTAATAAACATATTTAGAAACACGTGAGTTGTCTGACTGAACTGAAATATTTTTAGATCTGAAACAAAAGTGATTTTTTTTGTTTTGTCCTGAGAATAAAAGGCTGAATTAATTTGTATATGAATTTTCTCCAAATTTGTTTTTATAGAAGTAACTTTTGGTCAGATTTCTATTTTCTTTCTTCCAGACATAAACACAAAAAAAATCACTTTTGTTCAGATCTCAACAAATATTTGATTTCACATGAGGCCCTGATCTTCCTCCGTAAAGTAGAAGTATACATTTGCATCAAATTGAAATTCTCTAGTTTTGTATATCAGCTCAGATTCTGCAACTATTGGACTTTTACAAACACGAACTCAATGGGATCCAATTGCTCTTTTTCCACTTAACAAAAAGTAAAAGTATCATGTCTAAACTATAGAAACACTCAGTTTCAAGTTCACAGAAAAATATCACAGAACATCTGTATTGGGAAATATATCATCAATTATATTCCCATGTGCTAACCCTTACCCTTTTGGTAAGAAATAGTGTTTAATATAAAATCAATGACTTGAAAGAGATCTGAGTACTTCTACTTTTACTCAAGTACAAGATCTAAGCATTTTTTATGTAATATTTATTTTTGCAGACCATTCACATGCACACAAACCTCCAGAACACACTACAGGAAAGGGGAAACCCCAAAAGCATAACAGTGCCTCTTTAATACTTCTTCCACTACTTGCACTCAGTCAGTCAGACAGTTCAATGTCAGTGAGGTTTTTTGTGCTCTCGTTTTTAAAGGTCAAAGTCAGTAAGGCATCTATCAACAGACTTTAAGATCCCTCACAAGTGAAAATACTCAGTTGTTAAGTCAATTAGTTTGTCTTCAGCACAGAAACAAACCTGATACACTACTTCCAGTATAATTCAATGAACACACATTGAAATATAACCTTTGACCTCATTCACACAGTACAACTGAAGTATTCTTAGACATTCTGTGTGTTGGGACGTACTATGAGATTGCACATTTGTTCACTGTCTCATAGCATATTTTAGTTTACTCAGTGCAGACAGGTTGTATTGAATCTTGCAGACACTGCCCTTATTTTAACCTCTTAAATAGTGAGTGACAAAATACACATTTAAGTGTACTTAATATATCTCTGTACAAAAAATGAAATGTAAAAACAACTTGGCAACTTGTTTAGGTCCCAGTCAAGAAATAGCCCGACCCATAATCCCCTGTTAAACGTCTTATTGATGTTTTTACTCCTCTGATTTGGTATGGATTAAACAAACTGGATTCAGAGCTGCTGATAGGTGGATTTTGTTACCTTTGGACAGGCTGGCTTTGTCTTCCCCTGTTTCCAGTCTTTATGCTAAGCTAAGCTAACCAGCTGATGGCCTTATTTCTAACAAACATATACAGCAATCTTAATATCTATGATCAGCTGATCCAAGAGGGTTTTAAATAGTTTATAAAGCTTCAGAAGAACCAAATCTATCAGACAAATGTAGTTAAGTAGACATGGAAATAGTTAAGTACATTTTTTTAAGCTACTTTCCCTAAGTTGAGAACTAGTGAAAACTGTACTTCAGTTAGTACATTTAAAAAAACACACAAAAAATAACATTCTTTGTTCCTTTTGTTTTAATCCATTGAGGCTTTGTTCAAACTTTACAAGCAGTGTGCAGAGAGGTGGACGAAATACAATTAACATAACACAACAGACAGCTGAGATGTAATATCTCCCCCTTTAAAACACACCAGAGACCATCATTTTCCCATCAATTGAAAATTATAAAAAAAATGTATGTATATATACAGTATTTTACTAATGAAAAAGGAGTGCATTACTTCCACTAGTAATGTCTGCAAGTATGAAACACTTTTTGAACACACAATTCTGAGACAATAAATACTTTTCTTGTCGCCCTGACATATAAAGAAGTGGCAAAAGTTTATTTCTGAGTAAATAGTTTTCTGATCACTTCAAGTCATGACGGCAGGTAGTGCAATCCGTAGAATAAACTAGAGTACATTAGAACATACTCATCAGTATTTTATGTGTTTGTATGCGTCTCATCAAGGTGAACCATATGTGATCAGATTCTGAAACATTAACAATGTGTACAATGTACTTCCCCAGTTGAATACATTTATTACATTTAGTGAGAGTGACTCTTTCTGAAGAAAATCAAATGGTTGTTCTACTCAGTGTGATTGACAGGAGAGATGATCAGAGGAGCAGAGTTTTTACCACCATCATTAACATCGGGACTAAAGAATGGGTAGAGTTTCTCTTTGAAGCAGCAGCCAGTGAAGGAGTAGATCAGAGCTGCAGCATCAACATCATAAAAGGAGACCAGACCCTCCTCATAATCCACAAACACCCCCACCTTCTCAGGCTGAGACTTCAGAGAGAGACGGACTCCAGGGTCAGCAAAAGCTTGGTACTCATTTCCATTCCTCAACCCTATCATCCAGTAACCTTTCTGAGGAGTCGCTGTGATGCCTCCCTTCCTGTTGATCGACTCTCTGGCCACTCCTAAATACCACTTAGTCTTCTCTTTAACCTGAACCTCATAATAAAATCTTCCTGAAGAGAAACTCTGCTTTGCTAAGACACAAGCAGAAGTATCAAATCTCTCTGGATTGTCTGGGAGATTTTTGCTCACATCACCATGTTTCACTTGTTTTCCATCATCAGACAGGATGAGCCATGGAAGTGCTGTATCAGGATCAAGAGTCACCTCCACCTCATACTGCTGGACCCTCTTCAGCTCCACCTCAGTGAGCAGCTTCTTCATCTGTTTACTGAGCGTCTCCTCCAGCTGAGTCACAGCTCTCCTCACAGTCCCCTCATATGAAGGTGGACGGACCCTGACTTCTGTCCAGTTCTTGGTGGGTGGAGCAGCGTTCAGGGACGTGAAGCTTTGGAGGAGGTGGAGCTGGTCTTCAGAGCGTGAGAGCTGCTCCACCTCAGAGCTTCTCTTCTTCAGCTCAGAGATTTCCTGTTCCAGCTCTTTGATGAAGCCTTCAGCCTGTTCCTCTGTCTCTCTCTGCTTCTCTTTGATGGTGTCGATGAGCTCGGCCTGGCTTCTCTCAACAGACTCCTTCAGAGCGGTGAAGACCTGAACACCATCTGCTATCTCTCTGTCTGCTCCTTCCTTACTGAGCTCCACTGAGCGATTCATCTCCTGAATCTTCAGTCGTCTCTTCTGGATCATCTGCTGAGTTTCAGCCTCTGTCTTCGCCAGCTCACAGAACAGCTCCAGTCGTTTATCGTGCTTCATATACATCCTGTCTTCCAGGTTCTCCTCAGGGTCGATCAGCTGATGTCTTTTGAAGCCTGCATTTTTCAGGTGAGTCTCACAGTAGGAGGCCAGACACACCAGACACACCAGACACATCATGCAGGACTTCAGGGCCTTCAGTCTGGTTCCAGGCAGACGTCACAGGGAACTTCTCCTGGTTTGACCACTTGTTGCTCTGAGCTGCTGCTGCTGGCTTTCTGTTGAGCTGACTGTCTGAACTGAGCAGCCATCTCAGAGATGAGAGTGTTGACCCGCAGCTCAGGCTTTATGTTGAAAACCTCTTTACAGTTGGGACACTGACTCGGGACATCAACATCCCAGTGTTCAGAGATGCAGGCTTTACAGAAGTTGTGTCCACATGGTATGGCGACTGGATCAGTGAACACATCCAGACAGATGGAGCACAGAAACTGATCTTCAGTCAGCAGACAGCTGGCAGCAGACATGTCTCTCTGAGGACAAAACGTGTGAAAAAAAACAAAAACTGTAATGTATATATAATTTAATCTCTTGTATCTGTTTGCTATAACTCAAATAGATGGTGATACTCAACTCTGCTGATGTATCATGATTATGCGGAGGGTGAGAGATTGCTCAAATGTGCAGTACACTGTTATTGTTAAATGTTTAAAGAATCTCTCTGTTTGTTAATATTATAAATGAAATCTGGAAAATCATAGCAGCATTCAGTTTAAACTCTAAGAAACACAATGTGTAAGCTCTAATACTGTTGGGGGATTTTGCCGTTGTTGAACAGAGGAGTGAAACCTCCTGCTGAGCATCACTGAAGTTAATACTAGTTGTTGTTGTCGTGTGCTGTGCTGAAGCGCAATCATCCTTGTACATTACTGTTTTATATACAGTACTGTATTCACTGTATTTATTATTATCTGTGTATTTATTCTTATTTATACATTTCCCATCTATTTACCTTTATTTTTGTATCATTTATTTTGTACATTGTGTATATAACTGACTGTTTTGCACTCTGGTTAGACCCTCCTTAATTTCGTTACACTGTGCTTGCATTTTGTAATGACAATAAAGTAATCTGATCTAATCTAATCTAAAAAACAGTAAATGTTATCAGCTTCAAAAGGCAGACAGCAGTTACTACAGAAACAGGTTCAAAGCTCAAGGCTACTTACCACAGTGTGTACAAATGATATAAGCTGAAATATCTAATTGTCATGCCTTTTTATAAGCAACACTTGTAACATGAAACCAGATCCCTTGCTTTGGACAGTCCAGAACAAATCTAATATTTAGGTTCTACTTTGTTTAATAGAGTCGATTATAAAGATGTTTTAAAATGCAGGAAATATGAAAATAAGTATAAGCTAATGCTAGCTTTGACTGTATGCTCTCTAACCTAACTTAACCAGAGTTTACATTGTATTGTTGGCTGTTGCTAATGTAAATGTTGAGGTTTTTATCTTAACTGACACATTTATATAGTATAATATTCTTTATATGGTAAACTGATGTAATACAGTCAGATTCTGATTTTAATCCAACTTTGACTAAATATTTAGTTAGTGATGTGTCTGTAGTGTACTCACCAGTGTTTGCAGAGTCCTGCTGTGTTGTTGAGAAAAAGCTGCTGGATTCAGTGAGTGTTTCTTCAGAGAAACAGAGATTTGTCTCGGCTGCTGCTCTGCTGTCGCTCAGACAAACTTCAGCTTTCATTTCTGGGAAATGGAAACTCTTCTCTTACAGTGTGGTTCCACCTCTCAGTGGCTGTTTGCCAAGAGGAAGTGAAAGAAGAACTGTTGAGGCTTGTTATTTAACTTTGTGAAAATACATTTTACAGCTGATCCAAGAGACTTTTCAAATAGTGTATTGAGCATAAGTAGGAATATTTTCTCAATACATAAAGGACATCTCTTTACACATCTGGAGATGTAAAGCTATATTTCACAACGCTGTGTTATGGTCCCTGTTTAAGAGCAGCTGGTGAAACACTTCCTGTTTGAAAATAGGTCTGTATTTAAGTGCCATGTTTTGCTACTTTTACTACTACATTTAATTAATACCTTTAGTTACTTCACAGATCTGGATGAACGATGTGAAATATAATCAAGTGTTAAATCAGACTTTAGTTCCACCTGGAGTAAATTCACAAGCTACCCTGCAGTATACAAAGTCATTCAAACTAGCTGCACCTTTACCAGCTTTGAGAACACTTTAATGATCAATCATTATAAAACATATAATATATATTATTCTGAAATGGACCAATCTGCACAATGACTACTTTTACTGTCGCTACTTTAACTATATTTTGATGCTAATACTTTTCTACTTTTACTTGAGTCACATTTTGAATGCAAGACTTTACTGTAACAGAGTATTCCTACAGTGTGGTACTTCTACTTTTACTCAAGTACAAGATCTGAGTACTTCTACTTTTACTCAAGTACAATATCTGAGTACTTCTACATTTACTCAAGTACAAGATCTGAGTACTTCTACTTTTACTCGAGTACAATATCTGAGTACTTCTACTTTTACTCAAGTACAATATCTGAGTACTTCTACATTTACTCAATTACAAGATCTGAGTATTTCTCCACCTCTGAGGAAAAGTCTAAGAACCTGAATGTGGCCTTTGACCTCCTTTGACCTCCTTTGACCTCCTTTGACCTCCTTTGACCTCCATTGAACCACAGCTGCTTTGTTTCTTTCTCCTCAGCTTCTCGTGAGCGCATCATCGAGCGCGGCCTGACTTCCTTCCACGATGTTTCCTGCATCCTGCATGCAGGTTAGCTCTGAGTGTTAGCGATGCTTGCTAATGTAAACAAAGACCATATTACGTCCAAAACTGTCACGCATTGTTTCTGATAGCAACGTTTCTGATAGTCTCGTGGGTGTAAAGCCCGCCCACATTTCAGATATTACGTCATATCGGACGCAAATCTGGATCAGCTCCGTTGTAGCCCCGTTTTTAGAGATTTGGGTACGGAGGAAAAGAGAGAGGGTTTTATTTTCTGACACTTTGTGAGTTCCCTGACACACTCAAGGGGCGGGAGTGGTTCAGTCTGTAGGGGATTGGACTTTGGCCCGAAGTGTTGCTGGTTCACGTCCTGATCGGACCAAAGAATACGGAGTATGGACTGGTACTGGAGAGGGGCCAGTTCACCTCCTGGGCCACTGCCGAAGTGCCCTTGAGCAAGGCACCTAACTTTTCACCCTCTGTCTGAAACCAGACCATTTACATGCACCCAAATATTATATAATAGTCTTTTTGTCTGTTGTTTTGATTATTTTGTGTAACTTTCAAGTCCTTATTAGTCTCCTCAGAGTCGTTTGAGTCTTTGTAGGCCTTAAGTGTCTCTTTTGGTAATTGACTGTCTCTCTGCAGTCATTTAGTGTCTCTTTGTGGTGATTAAGTGTCTCTTTGTGCCACTTTGTGGACATGTCTTGTCTTATTGTGGTCATTATGTGTACCATTGTGGTCATTCTGAGTGCCTTAGTAGTCATTTTGAGTCTTTGAAAACATATCACATAGTCATTTTGACTCTCTTTGGAGTTTCTTTATGTATCTGTTGTTATTTTCATAGTTTCTTCGTGTCGTTTTGCAGCTGTTTTTCATGTCTTTGTAGTTTCTTTGGTCTTCTCGCAGCTCTTTTGCATCTGATTGTAGTCTTTTTGTCCGCCCCTTGAGTCTCTCCTTGGTTTATACTTGTGTCTTTGGGTGACATTTTGTAGATCTAGGCACTGGTGTTAAGGTCAGCTTTTTGGTGAGCTAAGAGATTCTGTTTCCCATTCAGCAAAAAAGAAAGTGAAAACTCTGCATTTATATCATTCTGCTCAGAACAAATCCAATCTAATTTGAACACTGATGAAAAGTAAATCATGCTAAATTGACTTACTGTTAGTTGCATTCATAATGGATGCAACTCCATGGGAATACATTGAAATCACAGCCAAATAATGTCACTTTAAATCCTGTATTGATCAACCCTTTCATGTTTTACACTCATCTAATACACAACTAACTTCACAATGATCTGAGGAATGGGGTGAAGTTCATTTTCTGTGTTTTCTGACCCTCGTTGTGATTCTCGTCCTCTCAGGTTGGGCGTACGCCTTCGACAAGATAAACACGCTGAACCTGAAAAATACCTTTGGACTACAGGTAGCCTGGACAGGTGAGTTAAGAATTTATATAATTTTGGGTAAGTTTGAATTCTGAGAAAAAATCTAAATCTTAGAAAAATCTAAATATGAAAAAAAAATCTAATCCTGAAAAAAAGTATAATTCTGTGAAAAAGTGACATTTGAGAAAAAAAAAATTGAAATCTGAGAAAAAAGTTAAAATATGAGAAAATAATCAAATTAGGAGGGAAAGTGAAAATTATGAAAAAAACTCAAATTCTTTGAAAAAGTTAGAATTCCGAGAACATTTTGAAATTGTTCTAATTCTGAGAAAAATATATAATTCTGAAAAAAAAGCTGAAAAAATGTTGAATAGTCCAGCCCATCTCTTCTTTTATTCTTTTTCTTAATTAATAAACAGTTGGCAAATAATAATGATAGATAATATTTAAATGCATAACATTGATAAGAGTGAAACCAGGATTAAAATAGGTCCCAAGCTCTCAAAAGAAATGCTAAATATACATTTACCTACACTGCCTTATGGGCCTTTTTCTCATTTACACAATAAATATGTCTTCATAATATTGAGATAGATTGATTTGTTTGGTGACTGAACCGACTCGTTTAGGAGCATTTGAGTCTCAATGGTTTCTAAATGTTTAATATATATACAAGCTAATAATAATGAAGCCTCTGTGCTCTTAATGTTTCCAGGTATGCCTTCAGTGGGAACAATATGCCCACCATGGTGCCGATCCCCAACGCCAACGTAGAGTTCAGCACGGCCAATCAGATGAGCAGGAACGACATCAGCAGACTGAACACGCTGTACACATGTTGAAAGGTAAGAGAACACACGCTGGGTTCCCTTCATTCATCTGTTTTCAGGGCAAAGGAAAGTGTGTTTGTCGCCTTTAACGTGTTTCTTCTGTTCCAACAGGTGGTGAAGAAACCCTGAGGACATGGGGCCAATTTACACATCAAACCAGCTCTTTATAACACAGTCTGAGAAAGTGTGTTGATAATAAATCTTCAAACATGTTCAATGAAGTGTATTTTGTAGTTTGTGCACTTGTTAACACTTTTGTACTTCAGAAAATGTTCCTGATTTTTTTTTATTCTTCTACCTCAGTTTGAAGAAAGGTGTGAAGAAGAGGTGAAAGATGTGTGAAAGCTGCAGAATCTCTTATGTATGAACTCAAACTCGTATTACTTTTAGTGTCTGTTTCAAATGTCAGCATCAAAACAAACGTAACTTACCAAAAGCACAAAATGGTGCATAAAGGTATATATTATGTAATCGGAAAAGCATCATCAATCATTTGTTGATCTTGTATTTAAGTTTTTTTAAGTAACTGAAGCTGCCAAAATAATCGTTTTCGAGTCAAAAGTATATATAATATTTGGAATTGTACAGAAGATGATTAGTGCCACAACTGAAAAGAAAAAGTGAGATCTGACCAAAAGTATTTATTTTTTTGTTAGTTAGAATTCTGACTTTTAAGAAATACACTTTTGGTCAAATCTCAATTATTTATTTTTTAAACATGTGGCCCTAATCTACGGATCTAGAGGATTAGTGCTAAAAGAGGATTAGAGACACATGATTAGGGGCCACATGTAAAATAGTTTGTGAGATCTGACGATAAGTGACATTTCTTCTCAGGGGGGTTCTATCCAATGCAGAAATGGAGATGGCTATCCATGCTTTACATTACATTACATTACATGTCACTTGTTAGACGCTTTTATCCAAAGTGACTTACATACTCAATACTGTGGGCAATCCCCACAGGAGCAATTTGGGGTGAAGTGTCTTGCTCTTTTATCCTGCCTCAACAAAACATCAATAAACCGGTTACAACAGGTCCAAAACGCTGCAGCCAGATTGCTCACTCGGTCCAAAATAACATGCCACATCACTCCGATCCTTTCTGCCCTGCACTGGCTCCCTGTCCATCTCAGAACCCAATTCAAGGTATTGGTCTTCACATATAGCTGTCCATGGCCAAGCCCCAGCCTACGTTAACGACCTTATCCACCCTCACAGCACAACCAGGGCCCTGAGGTCCTCTGAGCAAGGCCTCCTAAGGGTGCCCCGAACCAGGCTAAAGACTAAGGGGGACCGTGCCTTTGAGGCGGTGGCCCCAAGACTTTGGAATGACCTCCCTCAGAAACTGAGAGCCTCTGTCTCAGTAGAGATTTTTAAGGGGCAGCTAAAGACTCACCTTTCCGACAGGCCTTTGGGGCGTCAGAGGAGGTGAGTTAGTAGCTGTTTCTCATTGGAGTTTATCCTATGTTTTACCTGCTGTGTTTTATGCCTTTTATTCTACATGTTATAGTTGTACTTTGAATTGAGTACTGTATACTGTAAAGCACTTTGTGCATTCGTGTTGAGAAGGGTGCTATATCAATAAAGTTTTACTTACTTACTTACTTTACTTCTTTAGACAGGAAGTAAACACAGAATTCAGACTTTTTTTCCAGAATTCTAAATGTTATCACTTCTGTTCAGATCTCAACAAGTATTTCACATGTGGCCCTGATCTTCCTCCGTAAAGTAGAAGTATACATTTGCATCAAATTTAAATTCTCTAACTATGAGATTTGGACTTTTACAAACACGAACTCAATGGGATCCGATTGCTCTTTTTCCACTTACAAAATATATTTGATGTAAGCAAAAGTATCATGACTAAACTATAGAAACACTGAGTTGCAAGAACACAGAACAATATCACAGAACATCTGTATTGGAAAATATATCATTTATATTCCACTTTGCTAACAGTTCCTTTGCTAAGAAATATTGTTTAATATAAAATCAATTTATAAAAGAGTATATTACCCCCTGTGGCTCGCTCCACTCACAGCTGCACACACACACACACACACACACACACACACACACACACACACACACACACACACACACACACACACACACACCACACACACACACACACACACACACACACACACACACCACACACACACACACACACACACACACCACACACCGTCTGACTTCATACTGAGTGTTTGTGGCTTCAGCATCATTTCATTTATCTCTTAGTCTTGTCTCTAGAGCTCAAGGAGGACATTAACTCTAATCGAGGAAATAAAAGGTATTTTCTTAAAACCTCAATAATGTGAAGATGATTTTCCACATCTTTCTCGCTGACACTGTTAGTGGATATACGGCTGCATAATCCAAAGAAACGAACACAGTGTTTGAATGTTAAATGTTGATATTGATAAACTGCTTTGAGATGAAGCGTTCACTCTGCAGGTCGTTGCCTAAAGACCCTCTGCTTGTAATGAATGAACAACGATGGCTTCATACAGAAAGGACTCTGATAGTAGAGAATGAAAGTCAGGGGTAATAACACAGTATACTTTATTTGAAAGACAAATTAATACATAAAACATATTCAAGATAAGTAAAGTAGGCGTGTGGCGCAGTGGCTAATGCTCGGATCAGGGGAGCACAGGTTCAAACCCCACTGCAGTCAGCATGTCGTTGTGTCCCTGAGACACTTCACCCCACATTGCTCCTGTGGGGATTGTCCACAGTATTGAGTATGTAAGTCGCTTTGGATAAAAGCGTCTAACAAGTAACATGTAATGTCATGTAAATTAAAGTACCTCAGAATTTAACTTCAGTAAAGATGTTTGTCCACTAGGGGGCGACACTTCCTCACAGTTCACATGGAAACACCTAGCAGTAACACACCTTTACAGAGCTGCTTTAATGACACAGGTATTTAAGCATCGCCACTAAAAGAAAAACAATTGTGTTTTCCCTCAGAATGTAAATGGAAAATCAGCATTTACTTTAATGAGAAGTTTCAAATGTACGCCTGAATCCAGAAATGCCAATAAGGAGTCACATTAGATTAGATTACTTTATTGTCATTACATAATGCAAGCAGAGTGTAACGAAATGAGGAGGGTCTAACCAGAGTGCAGACAGTCAGTTATATACACATCTACCAGCAGTCTGTACAAAATAAATGATACAAATAAAGGAAAATAGATGTAAAATGTATAAATAAGAATACATACTATTTAAAACACAGTTTGCACAATCATCCTCAGTGTCATCTACACAGTGATCCTTCTTTAAAGATTGTTATGCAGTGTAAATAAACACAACTAAAGCACAACAAAAGAAACAAGGTATTATTTATTTATATTTTAACCCTTGTGTTGTGTTCGAAAGCTGTTACCGTTCATGGTGTTCGCGGGTCAGTTTTGACCCATGATTTATCTCAGTCCAAAACACACACAAAAATGACTATCATCCGATATTGTTTTAACTACATCATAACTAACTTATTATGCATTCATAACCGTACAATCCTGTTGTGATTTAATGTTATGGCCCCAAAACACATTACACCACATATTGCACACGTGCATGTGTGTGTTCAGGTTCAAGTGTTAGTGTACATATTCTTTGAGAAAGGTGGAGTTCCCGGGGGGGGGGGGGGGCAGAGGGAGGGGAGACCAGGTGCATGTTGAAAAAATGATTGTTACAGTTTAAAGGTATGACGATAAAATTGTGCATTCAAAGGAGGATCTTCCTGCACCCAATGAAGCTTCTGTAAAAGGACATTTAATCATTGCTTCATATATAATACATTACACATATATATTACGTATATATTTTACTTTGTATTTACTACACTTTACTAATGAGCAGGTTTTCTCTCAGGAGCCGTCTGTCTCGAGCTCCTGTGGAGGGCCAACAAGGATGTGGGTGAGTCAACATGCACATTTATGTATTTATATATTCAGAGGTAGAGTGAACATTAATAGACATTTCTAAATGTGCCAAAAACCCTGGACACATATTACAGTCACCCTGAGAAAGAACATAAATAATGACTAAATTATTTGTAGAGACATAATGAGGCAAGGCAAGTTTATTTATATAGCATCTTTCAACACAAGGCAATTCAAAGTGCTTTACAAAAATGAAAGACATTAAGAAAAAGTGCAGCAGAAACAACCTGATACACTACTTCCAGTATAATTCAATGAACACACATTGAAATATAACCTTTGACCTCATTCACACAGTACAACTGAGTATTCTTAGACATATTGTGTGTGTTGGGACGTACTATGAGATTGCACATTTGTTCACTGTCTCATAGCATATTTTAGTTTACTCAGTGCAGACAGGTTGTATTGAATCTTGCAGACACTGCCCTTATTTTAACCTCTTATTCCTTGAGCCAACTCCCTGTTAGAGAACGTGCTATTCAAGCATTGTGTCGCTAACAGGTGAAGGTATGTCACCATTGGTTGACAGTTTGAAAGGTTGGGCTATTTTGATTCCTTACTATGTTATCATTAAATAATGCCAGATTAAATTGAATCAAACACAAAAAGTGGTCATATGAATTAGTTACTATTTTTTAAAGCTCCCATGTCATGCTTTTCCGGTTATTACCCGTCCCCTTGTGTGTTATGAAGGTTTTTATGCATGTAAACGGTGTGCAGAGTCAAAACCCTCAAAGTACACCCTGTAGCGAGTAAAACTCTAACACAGAAAATACCTCCCCAAAACGCCTCGTTGGAGATACGTCACTGCCCATTTGATTCTTCCGGGTACCGCCTGATGTCATGCGGTACCCGGAACGAAATGGACCAATCCCGAAGAGCTATGGCCACACCAGCAGCGGCGTGTTCCTCCAGAGGTTCGAAGAACCGGCATTTCACAGACGAAAGCTTCCAAAACATTGCCCAGTTTGAGGCCGGATATGCACAGCTTGTTTGGACCGTTTGGAGCAGGGGAAGATCCGGGTACACAACCTGTAAGTTTGCATTGTTATTTGTGTATTTATCAAACAAGACTGTTTAAATGTGTAAACTGTGTTGGACTGCTAAGCCATTGACACAGTGCTAACTGTGCTAACTAAGTTGCTAGAGTTTCCATATATCAACTCTAATATCAGCAGATGGCCTTGCATACATGTATCTCATAGCAGGAGAATGTCTGCATTCACACACAAAATACCTATTGACAGTATACTCTGGGTGATTTGCCGTGCGGTCAGTCGCGAAACGTAATTACATTATAGCTGGCGTAGCGTGTATGCAACCGATCTAACACACGGAGCTAGAGCTAGGTTTGGTCGGAAAAACATTTTTGTGATGCTACGTTGCTAGCGTTTAAATATATCAACTACAATGTCAGCAGATGGCCTTACATGTTTGTCATGGCAGGAGAATTTCTGCAGTCACACACACGGAATACTCATACAGTATACTCCGGGTGATTTACCGTACATTGTGACAGTACATATACTGCATGTATAGCTAACGAGGCTAGCTGTATGCTAGCGCAAAACAATGTATTCATGCAAGTTCCATTGTATGGTAGCAGAATACCCGTATACGATTGCAATTATAAACACGTTATTGCTAGCCTAATATGAACCACTAGCTTTTGTTCATAGTAGTTTTATTACACTGCATTATAGTTGCCTTTCCTCCAAGCTAACGTTCATATTGTGTTAGCTACCAAGGTAAACAAAGCTAGGTTAGCATATTAGCAGGCAAGCTGTTCATTACACTCCTACCACAACTACTACTAACGAATCTAAAACAACTAAGTTTCTCTAATATTTTGTGATTTGCATTTGATTTCGTCCAGCCAGATCCTGGCGGACAATCCATGACGGGGACGGGACTTCTACTACTACTGAGGCCTGTGCTAAAAGGCACCGCACCGGCTGTGCGCAGGCAAGATGCGAGGAGGAATGGATGATATCAGATTCAGATTCAACTTTATTGTCATTACGTAGTACATGTACTAGTGACGAAATGTGAGTTTAGGCATCTGACCAGAAGTACAAAATAGCAGTGCATTAGTCTGCATAGTAAGAATAATTGTACATGGAATTATTAAAAATAGAATAATTATAAATAGGCTATAAACAGATTAATCTATACAGTGTAAACGGCATTGACAGTCAAATATAAACGCATTGACAGTAAAATATATAAACAGGTGGTATACCGTGTGTATATATATGTATTTATGTTCATTTTGTACATTTCTAAAAATAAAGTTTAATGGAAATACTTAGTAGGCCTATCCTTTCTTCCCTGAATTCATATATAGCAAACCATGATTTGATTTCTCATCAAACAGTAGTAGTTTATTACAGGTAAAAATAACTTACTCTTTGTTATGACCGGCTCGTAGGCCACAACGGAAAGGCAAGGAGACATACACGAGTTTACAAAACCACGGCACATTTATTGTGGTAAATGCAGAGATAGGTGGTCGAGGGGAGAGGGTCGCTGAGTTCGTCCTTCTGCAGCCGCTTTGGAGAGAGACTCCGGGCCGCTGGGATTAATAGCACCGGCTACGGAGGTGTCCGTGATCGCGCTGATTACCCTCTTCAGCTCCACCCCACCGTAAGCCCTCCAACACACCTGCACAAAGGCCCTGGGGCCGTCACACTCTTCTATAACAACAGTTGTAGGTTCAGTTCGGTTAGTTGGTATAAAATATCAGCTGTACCGACGCCATTATTACACTGATGTTCCCCGAAAAAGCGGGCGGAGCCTCTCTGGTGGTTGACTAATCAGAACAGAGTGGCCGAGCTGACCAATCGGAGCACACTAGGCTCACAGGGAGGGGGGGGCAAGAGCTCCAACGAGTCGTTTAGTGGAGAAAGTGAATACTGCTGAATACACATGCTTGACAGAGATGCTGTATGCGAAACCAATGTGAGTTTGGAAAATTGCACAGTATAAATCTATTTTAGCATACCTCAACAATGTAATTATGATCAGTGGAAATGGCCATGACATGGGCCCTTTAACTTAATTAATTAATGCAAAATATAATTTCACAATACAAGGCCTTTTTTGATTTTCTTTCTCCAAATTGTTTTCACTCCCATCTGTACTCTGAGTGGTTTGTTCATATATCACCAATAGCCAGATTTATAGACTGATTATTGATGATTGCGTTAAGGATTATAACATCTGTTTCCCTAAAAAACATGTGGAGAATAGATTTTTCTTAAAGGCTGCTGACAGTTTTTCTGGATTTATGTCGTAGTACAAACCCATATCAAAACTCCCCTCTGTGAAAACCTTTGACTCTAATAAGTCGACAATAAAACAAGAATGTGATCCTGGTTTTAACCAGTGTACACATTTCTGTGCTGTTTCTGTATGCGTTAGTATATTTAAAGATAACATTTCAGAAAACGTGTACTGTAATAAAAAACAAAGTCATGATGTGAGTGAAACATTTTTAATTGTAATATTATTCACCATCCACCTCTTTAAAAATAATGACATTTCAAATGATAAGCTCCATCTTCTAAACAGGGCATTAATAAAATAGACTTATCAAGCATATTTCATGCAATTTGGATATTAAAAAAACCCTTTATTTATCTCCCAGTCAGACGGGACGTTTGCAGTCAGTTCGTCTCACCTGTACAGGCAGTGCTGGAGTGTGTTCAAGGTGAAGAATGAGATCATAATCATTAGAAGCAGTCCAACCAGTCAGACCGCTCTCACTGACACAGGCTGCAGCCATCAGACACTTAGATTAGCTTAGTTTAGCATATATACTAGGAAAAGGGGGGAAATAGTGGGTGACAAAATACACATTTAAGTGTACTTAATATATCTTTGTACGAAAGTAGTGTTACCAATCCCGCTTCAATCTCATTAGTATGCATAAAAAAGTGACAGGTCACACCTTCTAAGTCCCGCCCCCTAATTAAGTTTATGACATCCTCCCTTTTGATATGCTAATGAGCCCCTTTGATCGAGGTGTTATCGCGTACAGGTGTGACATCCTCACCGGTAGCCCCCACCCCCCTCAGCCCACCCCCCTCCCCCTCACATACAGGTGCTACATCCTCTCAGGTAGCCCCCCCTTCTCAGCCCCCACCCCGCTCAGCCCCCACCCTCTCAACCCACCCCTCCTCCCCCCTTACAGCAGGTTTCACATCCGCCCTCTCAGCCCCCACCTCTCTCAGCCCCCACCTACCGCAACCCACCCCCTCCTCACCCCCTCCTGTCCGGTCAGCAGGGCTGTTACAGTTTAAATCTTACGGACAAAATTAGATATGATTCGCTATTAAACAAACTAATTATAGTAGATTAATTAACTATTCAAACGTGTACAGTAATTTACAATAACACGGGAATAATAAAACGGGGGCGCTCTCCCTCCTCTCATGACAACACGCCAGTATCATGCAGCTCGCGGGTCCAATAGTGAGTGACTCGATAGTAAAACTAAAAAACATAGTTATAACTAGTTTAGGTAGTTTGAGAGGTAATTAAAATAGCTGCGTGTGATATCTGAAGAGTGTGTTTTGTTCCGCTCAACGCATACAGAGATGCATGGCGAATAGTCCGCAGCACCGGTTCTCCCGTCAGCAGCAGCACAGCGTCTCTCCCGTCACGTTACTAGCGTTTATGTCCATGCACATCAGCCCATACAGGACATCTTCTGTCGGTCACACACTATTCTTGTATGTCACATAAGTGGTGCAAATGATACGGTATTGCGCTAAAGGGGGTGTCATTTGGCCGGAGAGATTTCCCTCCACACACACACACACGCACACACAAGTCTCTCTGGAGAGGGTAACAATAGTTTAAAGATCTTACTGACCATGGGGTATTTTGGTTTTTTCTTTATGTTTAATTACATCACCCTTAATAAAATAATCCTTATATGAAGTTATATGAGATTAGAAATAGCTGTAGGTTAGGAGGAAAGAGAAGATTTTTTTTTATGTCGCCCCCACCACCTCCTCAGCCCCCACCCCCTCTCAACCCCCTCCTCCTCATCCCCCTCCTGTCCGGTCAGCGGGGCCATTACAGTTTAAATCTTACGGACAAAATTAGATATGACTCGATATTAAAAAACTAATGGACAGTCTCCTGAGACATATGGTGGGGGACTCGTTTGGGGGGTGTACACATAAGTGATGCAACTTTAGATACACTTTTGAAGTAAGCACCACTCTACAACTGGTAGAAAGTTAAGTACTTTGTATGGAATTGGGTTTTCTTTAGAGCTGTTTTCAGTGAGACAATGCAGTTTCTGATCATTTCAAGTTTCAAGTTTCAAGGATTTATGGCATATGCCCATTAGCTACAGTGTAGATATGTCAATGAAAAACATAGGTCACAGGCTCCTCCAACAGTGCACATAAAACAGATAAAATACTGCAATTTGTGCGTAATTCTCTCACAAAGGAACTGTAAGATACACGTTTATGTATGGAAAACTATATAACTTGGTAAAATATTCATTCATTTGTAGTGAATTGAGTTTTCTTCAAGAATAAAACTCTAAATGGAGAGTTAGTGATTCGATGAAACAATGCAGTTTTGATAACTTGACTTGACTAACATTACTTTTTTTAAATATATGTTTTTTAGATGCTTTACTTTTGATTTCTTTCATATTATTTTAACACAACATTACTTTTTTCATATTTTTCAACATACTGTGATATATATATATATTTTTTCTCTCCATTATATTTTTGAATATACAGTGATTTGTACCAAAATACAACATGCAACTATTACATTATACAATATTATGGCTTTTTGCGATATTTTCAACACAATATACTTTCTTTTTTGTAGGGCTTCAGGATATTGGGCATGTCATGCGTAAAACTGGTGTCATCTTTCCTGAAACTGATGTGCTGTCCGTTTTACAAACAAGTTATCTTTCTGCTTCTTCACCCTCTGAATTTTCCTCCCCCGTCCCTCTTCCTTCAGCCATCACAACAGCAATCAAGTCAGATCTGAGAAATTAAACACCTCTTCCCAAAGCGTGACTTCCCTATTGAGGGAGGGGGGGCAGTGGGGCCTAACCCTATTTGGCCAAATATACTAACATGCAGAACATATGGTATGTTTGAAAAAAGACTAACCATCTATCCAGTTCAAGCTGTCTTTAAGATGTGACTTTTTCCCCGTAAAATCGTGACAAACTATTACTTATTAAATTTGACCTCATGCTGCTTGGTTGAAAATGATAGATGAGCATTTAGCAACAGATCAACGCGCAATCAACCCATACAGGAGATCTCTTTTCTACACATTATGTGTTATCACTATAATATCATGTCATTATTTAATGTTGTTTTGTTTGTGTGTGTGTGTGTGTACAACGAAGTCTCTTTGAGAGGGAAAATTATAATTTAAAGATCTTAATACCCCCTTATTGTTTAATTACTTCACACAACTATTAAAGAATCCCTATATGAAGTTACATGAGGCTACATTTTACGGGTGTGCTTCCTTAGATGATGTAAATAGTTTAAGTGTCATGTTAGGGGGGCATTACGGACCTCAGGAGTCCGCCCTTGGAGGCTTGGAGAGCGGATAAAGAGAGGCGTATTTACTGGTGTTGACCCGGGATGATGTAAATAGTCCAAGTGCCATGGAACTCAGGAGTCCGCCCTTTGAGGCGTTGTTAACATTAATGTTTTTTGCTTCTGTTTTTGTTACTAAGATACTTTTTAGCCTTATGATAGGATGAACTTAAGCTGTAGTCAATAAAGACATGTTTAATAGAGTGTTGCTGTTAGAGAACATACCTGCGCAGCACTCCACCACGTCTTGGTTTTGGCTTCATGGCCTTCACTGTCCTCTCCCTTTTGAGTTTTTTCAAAGGCTAGGATACATTTTTCCAAATGATCACTTGTTACCTGGTGACAAACATATGGTTATATAACCTTAAAGAACTAACAAAAAATAATTAAGTATTTGCAATGCATAAACATAGAAGATATCACTGTCATATTATGATCACTTATTGTAAGTAAGTTTAAGTAAAACTAACACAAGTCAATATTATTCACCTGGGCATTAGAGGGCTTGAGGGTCTCAGGGAGCGTGGACAAAGTGACTTGTCTCTGTATTTGAGGATTCTCAGTGCAGGCACTAACAGGAAGCTGCTGTGCATTAGTGGAGAGTCCTCTGAAGGCAGCTGTTATTTCATTCACACACTCATCTGTTACCTGCTGACTCCTCATAGTAAGTCTATCAAAGTCAGCTGTTAAGTTGTCCATACCATCGCTGGATAACAGGTAACTTTTGATTGACAGTCCAGCCATGGCAGCTGCCAACTCGTCCATATAATTCTTAAGAACGTGGTGACAATACTACAAAAAAGTGTATATATAGGTCAGTTAACCTTGAAGAGCTAAACAGTTCAAGTGGTAAGTAACTAAGTATTTGCAATGAATAAACATAGAAATGATCACTGTCATATTATATAATCACTTAATATGGAGATAAGTAAAACTGACACAGACAGTTTAAACTGCTTGTTAAAACGCTATTGCTTATTGTGTTTTCTCAGCACACTAACATAAATTAAGGATGTATAATATAAAAAACTAGAAAACGATATAGTATTTTCAAGTCTTACTTTAGTATGGTAAAATTAAGAATAAGTCACATTAAAGTGTGTCATGATTTTCCGTAAAAAAGTCAAGTATAGTTTGTCAAAAGAATATGAAAAAATCATTTTGTAGAGTAGTATATTGAAAATCTCAGTGTTTAACTGAACACACCTACATGTGATAACGCCTCGAACAAAGGGGTAATTAGCATACAAAGGGGGGTCACTAGCATCAGTGGGGGAAAGGTGCTATGGGAATGAACTTTGAGGAGGGGGAACTTCCAGCCCCTAAACATCTAGTTGGGCAATGTGAATTGAACGATAAACCGATCACTGTAAATGAAACGCGGAGAGAAGCAGCAGTGCAAATCGCTAAGTCTATTACCTTGTATGCACTACGACATTAACTTGGTCAAATGTAATATGTCTTTCTGAAGATGTGGCGAATGGTGTGTTTTTCAATTAAACAACCATAACAAAATGAAAATGTGTTTTATTTTTGCTTTCATATATAGTAATAGTATTAACTCCTCTGACTAGACTGTACTAAAATAAGACGTTTCACTGTTAAATAAAAATGGAAGTAGAAAATCGAGATAATGAGGAGGCTCGTTATGTATCCAGTAACTATGAACAGCAGTTTGAAAATGTTATTTAACCCTTTAACTCTAATTGACAAATCTAAAATAGCCTCTAGCTTATCTATAAATTTGTGATTTTAACACTTATTCACTGACACAAGGCAGATTATGGCTTTTTTCTCTTGCCAAGATACTTTTAGACACACTCTGAGGTATGCAAAACCTTAAAACTAGAAAATGAAGTACATTGTCTGATTAGATTTTTTCGTAAAGACTGTTTCTCTAAAAGGCAAGTTTGTGATTTTTAACACTTATTTACTGACACAAGGCAGATTTTTGACTTTTTTCTCTTTTCATGTGTTACCAAGATACTTTTTAGATACACTTTTTTGTATGCAACACTTAACAAAGGGGTATAATATGAAGTACTTTGTAAGGAATGGGGGTTTCTTTAATACCCCGTTGTAGAAAGTTAAGTACTTTTTCTGAACAGATTTTCTTTAAGACTGTGACTCTTAAAGACACTCTGGGATTTTAGTAAGACAATCCAGTTTTATGGAAGTAACTAAAATTATTTTTGTTTTTTCTCCTACAAAGATACTTATAGTTACACTTTAGTGGATGCAAAACTTAAAGTAAAATTAAAAATGGGTAACTACTATGGAAAACAATCTGTATATATCTATCAGAATGCAGTCAATACCTGTTTAATAAGTGTGTTGTTGATGACGATTGAAAACAGAATGAGTAGTGATCCCCGTGTAAACAGAATGGTTGAAGTTTGTAAACTAGAAGACATTTTGGATATCGTTCATTCTGGCAGTACTATTCCGGGTCATTGGGAAACGATTGTAAACGAAACATTTAAAGTGGTACTGGAATCTTCATTTTCCGAAACATTCTGTAACATTAGTCAAGTCATAGTATAGTTTGACAAAAAGATCTTGAAAAAGTCATGACATTGTGTGTTGAAATGGTTTTGAATAAACACATCAGTATTTAAAAAAGTAAAATTGTATCAAGTGCATCAGACAACTCAAATTACTCCATTTGAACCATATTATAAATAAGTATAGAATGGTCATAGTATATAGCAGGGGTGTTTAATAGATTTCTGTGTTCTGTGTTTTGTGTGTCAGTGTTGCAGTGTTTCAGTGTTTCAGTGTTTCAGTGTTCTGTGTTTCAGTGTTGCAGTGTTTCAGTGTGTGTCAGTGTGTCAGTGTTGCAGTGTTGTAGTGTTTCAGTGTTTTGTATGTCAGTGTTTCAGTGTTTTCAGTGTTTATGTATTTCAGTGTTTTCAGTGTTTTGTGTTTCAGTGTTTCAGTGTGTTTGTGTTTCAGTGTTTTCAGTGTTTTTGTGTTTCAGTGTTTCAGTGTGTTTGTGTTTCAGTGTTTCTGTGTTGCAGTGTTGCAGTGTTTCAGTGTTTTCAGTGTTTCTGTGTTTCTGTGTTGCAGTGTTGCAGTGTTTCAGTGTTTTCAGTGTTTTGTGTTTCAGTGTTTTTTGTGTTTCAGTGTTTCTGTGTTTTTGTGTTGCAGTGTTTCAGTGTTTTCAGTGTTTTGTGTTTCAGTGTTTCAGTGTTTTGTGTGTCAGTGTGTCAGTGTTTCAGTGTTGCAGTGTTTCAGTGTTTTCAGTGTTTTGTGTTTCAGTGTTTCAGTGTGTCAGTGTTGCAGTGTTTCAGTGTTGCAGTGTTTCAGTGTTTCAGTGTTTTGTGTTTCAGTGTTTCAGTGTTTTTGTGTTTCAGTGTTTCAGTGTTTTGTGTTTCTGTGTTTCAGTGTTTTGTGTGTCAGTGTTTCAGTGTGTCAGTGTTTCAGTGTTGCAGTGTTTCAGTGTTTTCAGTGTTTGTGTTTCAGTGTTTCAGTGTGTCAGTGTTGCAGTGTTTCAGTGTTGCAGTGTTTCAGTGTTTTCAGTGTTTTGTGTTTCAGTGTTTCAGTGTGTCAGTGTTGCAGTGTTTCAGTGTTTCAGTGTTCTGTGTTTCAGTGTTTTGGGTGTCAGTGTCAGTGTTGCAGTGTTTCAGTGTTTCAGTGTTTATGTGTTTCAGTGTTTTCAGTGTTTTGTGTTTCAGTGTTTCAGTGTTTTGTGTTTCAGTGTTTCAGTGTTTCAGTGTTTGTGTGTCAGAGTGTCAGTGTTTACAGCCTTTCTTTGCTCTGATCAATCCCACAGGGATCTCCCCCTGGAAGGAATATAGCAGGATGAGAGAAAAACATTAAAAAAACGTATCTTAGAAGTGGCTATAACATTTGATGCAATTCTAAAAGATAGTCAGATTCCTAAAAAGTTACAAACGGATGATGGAAAAGAATTATTTGTTTTTTGAAGCTTCAAAAACAAATAATTCTTTTCCATCATCCGTTTGTAACTTTTTAGGAATCTGACTATCTTTTAGAATTGCATCAAATGTTATAGCCACTTCTAAGATACGTTTTTTTAATGTTTTTCTCTCATCCTGCTATATTCCTTCCAGGGGGAGATCCCTGTGGGATTGATCAGAGCAAAGAAAGGCTGTAAACACTGACACTCTGACACACAAAACACTGAAACACTGAAACACTGAAACACAAAAACACTGAAACACTGAAACACAAAACACTGAAAACACTGAAACACATAAACACTGAAACACTGAAACACTGCAACACTGACACACTGACACCCAAAACACTGAAACACAGAACACTGAACACTGAAACACTGCAACACTGACACACTGAAACACTGAAACACAAAACACTGAAAACACTGAAACACTGCAACACTGAAACACTGCAACACTGACACACTGAAACACTGAAACACAAAACACTGAAAACACTGAAACACTGCAACACTGAAACACTGACACACTGAAACACTGACACACAAAACACAGAAACACAGAAACACAAAACACTGAAACACTGAAACACCAAAAACACTGAAACACTGAAACACAAAACACTGAAAACACTGAAACACTGCAACACTGAAACACTGCAACACTGAACACTGAAACACTGAAACACAAAACACTGAAAACACTGAAACACTGCAACACTGAAACACTGAACACTGACACACTGAAACACTGAAACACTGAAACACAAAACACTGAAAACACTGAAACACTGCAACACAAAACACAGAAACACTGAAACACAAAAACACTGAAACACTGAAACACAAAACACTGAAAACACTGAAACACTGCAACACTGCAACACAGAAACACAGAAACACTAACACTGAAACACTGCAACACTGAACACAGAAACACTGAAACACAAACACTGAAACACTGAAACACAAAAACACTGAAAACACTGAAACACAAACACTGAAACACTGAAACACAAAACACTGAAACACTGAAAAACAAAACACTGAAAACACTGAAACACTGACAACAAAACACTGAAACACTACAAACACTGCAACACTGAACACTGACACACAAAACACTGAAACACAACATGAAACACTGAAACACTGCAACACTGACACTGAAACACTGAAACACAAAACACTGAAACACTGAAACACTGCACACAAACACTGCAACACTACACACTGAAACACTGAACACAAAACACTGAAAACACTGAAACACTGCAACACTGAAACACTGACACACTGAAAACACTGACACACAAAACACTGAAAACAGAACACAAAACACTGAAACACTGAAACACCAAAAAACACTGAAACACTGAACACAAAAACACTGAAAAACACTGAAACACTAAACACTGAAACACTGAAACACTGACACACTGAAACACTGAAACACAAAACACTGAAAACACTGAAACACTGCAACACTGAAACACTGACACACTGACACACAAAAACACTGAAACACTGAAACACAAAACACTGAAAACACTGAAACACTGCAACACAAAAACACAGAAACACTGAAACACAAAAACACTGAAACACTGAAACACAAAACACTGAAAACACTGAAACACTGCAACACTGCAACACAGAAACACAGAAACACTGAAAACACTGAAACACTGCAACACTGCAACACAGAAACACTGAAACACAAACACACTGAAACACTGAAACACAAAAACACTGAAAACACTGAAACACAAACACACTGAAACACTGAAACACAAAACACTGAAAACACTGAAATACATAAACACTGAAACACTGAAACACTGACATACAAAACACTGAAACACTACAACACTGCAACACTGACACACTGACACACAAACACTGAAACACTGCAACACTGAAACACAGAACACTGAAACACTGAAACACTGAAACACTGCAACACTGACACACAAAACACAGAACACAGAAATCTATTAAACACCCCTGCTATATACTATGACCATTCTATACTTATTTATAATATGGTTCAAATGGAGTAATTTGAGTTGTCTGATGCACTTGATACAATTTTACTTTTTTAAATACTGATGTGTTTATTCAAAACCATTTCAACACACAATGTCATGACTTTTTCAAGATCTTTTTGTCAAACTATACTATGACTTGACTAATGTTACAGAATGTTTCGGAAAATGAAGATTCCAGTACCACTTTAAATGTTTCGTTTACAATCGTTTCCCAATGACCCGGAATAGTACTGCCAGAATGAACGATATCCAAAATGTCTTCTAGTTTACAAACTTCAACCATTCTGTTTACACGGGGATCACTACTCATTCTGTTTTCAATCGTCATCAACAACACACTTATTAAACAGGTATTGACTGCATTCTGATAGATATATACAGATTGTTTTCCATAGTAGTTACCCATTTTTAATTTTACTTTAAGTTTTGCATCCACTAAAGTGTAACTATAAGTATCTTTGTAGGAGAAAAAACAAAAATAATTTTAGTTACTTCCATAAAACTGGATTGTCTTACTAAAATCCCAGAGTGTCTTTAAGAGTCACAGTCTTAAAGAAAATCTGTTCAGAAAAAGTACTTAACTTTCTACAACGGGGTATTAAAGAAACCCCCATTCCTTACAAAGTACTTCATATTATACCCCTTTGTTAAGTGTTGCATACAAAAAAGTGTATCTAAAAAGTATCTTGGTAACACATGAAAAGAGAAAAAAGTCAAAAATCTGCCTTGTGTCAGTAAATAAGTGTTAAAAATCACAAACTTGCCTTTTAGAGAAACAGTCTTTACGAAAAAATCTAATCAGACAATGTACTTCATTTTCTAGTTTTAAGGTTTTGCATACCTCAGAGTGTGTCTAAAAGTATCTTGGCAAGAGAAAAAAGCCATAATCTGCCTTGTGTCAGTGAATAAGTGTTAAAATCACAAATTTATAGATAAGCTAGAGGCTATTTTAGATTTGTCAATTAGAGTTAAAGGGTTAAATAACATTTTCAAACTGCTGTTCATAGTTACTGGATACATAACGAGCCTCCTCATTATCTCGATTTTCTACTTCCATTTTTATTTAACAGTGAAACGTCTTATTTTAGTACAGTCTAGTCAGAGGAGTTAATACTATTACTATATATGAAAGCAAAAATAAAACACATTTTCATTTTGTTATGGTTGTTTAATTGAAAAACACACCATTCGCCACATCTTCAGAAAGACATATTACATTTGACCAAGTTAATGTCGTAGTGCATACAAGGTAATAGACTTAGCGATTTGCACTGCTGCTTCTCTCCGCGTTTCATTTACAGTGATCGGTTTATCGTTCAATTCACATTGCCCAACTAGATGTTTAGGGGCTGGAAGTTCCCCCTCCTCAAAGTTCATTCCCATAGCACCTTTCCCCCACTGATGCTAGTGACCCCCCTTTGTATGCTAATTACCCCTTTGTTCGAGGCGTTATCACATGTAGGTGTGTTCAGTTAAACACTGAGATTTTCAATATACTACTCTACAAAATGATTTTTTCATATTCTTTTGACAAACTATACTTGACTTTTTTACGGAAAATCATGACACACTTTAATGTGACTTATTCTTAATTTTACCATACTAAAGTAAGACTTGAAAATACTATATCGTTTTCTAGTTTTTTATATTATACATCCTTAATTTATGTTAGTGTGCTGAGAAAACACAATAAGCAATAGCGTTTTAACAAGCAGTTTAAACTGTCTGTGTCAGTTTTACTTATCTCCATATTAAGTGATTATATAATATGACAGTGATCATTTCTATGTTTATTCATTGCAAATACTTAGTTACTTACCACTTGAACTGTTTAGCTCTTCAAGGTTAACTGACCTAATATATACACTTTTTTGTAGTATTGTCACCACGTTCTTAAGAATTATATGGACGAGTTGGCAGCTGCCATGGCTGGACTGTCAATCAAAAGTTACCTGTTATCCAGCGATGGTATGGACAACTTAACAGCTGACTTTGATAGACTTACTATGAGGAGTCAGCAGGTAACAGATGAGTGTGTGAATGAAATAACAGCTGCCTTCAGAGGACTCTCCACTAATGCACAGCAGCTTCCTGTTAGTGCCTGCACTGAGAATCCTCAAATACAGAGACAAGTCACTTTGTCCACGCTCCCTGAGACCCTCAAGCCCACTAATGCCCAGGTGAATAATATTGACTTGTGTTAGTTTTACTTAAACTTACTTACAATAAGTGATCATAATATGACAGTGATATCTTCTATGTTTATGCATTGCAAATACTTAATTATTTTTTGTTAGTTCTTTAAGGTTATATAACCATATGTTTGTCACCAGGTAACAAGTGATCATTTGGAAAAATGTATCCTAGCCTTTGAAAAAACTCAAAAGGGAGAGGACAGTGAAGGCCATGAAGCCAAAACCAAGACGTGGTGGAGTGCTGCGCAGGTATGTTCTCTAACAGCAACACTCTATTAAACATGTCTTTATTGACTACAGCTTAAGTTCATCCTATCATAAGGCTAAAAAGTATCTTAGTAACAAAAACAGAAGCAAAAAACATTAATGTTAACAACGCCTCAAAGGGCGGACTCCTGAGTTCCATGGCACTTGGACTATTTACATCATCCCGGGTCAACACCAGTAAATACGCCTCTCTTTATCCGCTCTCCAAGCCTCCAAGGGCGGACTCCTGAGGTCCGTAATGCCCCCCTAACATGACACTTAAACTATTTACATCATCTAAGGAAGCACACCCGTAAAATGTAGCCTCATGTAACTTCATATAGGGATTCTTTAATAGTTGTGTGAAGTAATTAAACAATAAGGGGGTATTAAGATCTTTAAATTATAATTTTCCCTCTCAAAGAGACTTCGTTGTACACACACACACACACAAACAAAACAACATTAAATAATGACATGATATTATAGTGATAACACATAATGTGTAGAAAAGAGATCTCCTGTATGGGTTGATTGCGCGTTGATCTGTTGCTAAATGCTCATCTATCATTTTCAACCAAGCAGCATGAGGTCAAATTTAATAAGTAATAGTTTGTCACGATTTTACGGGGAAAAAGTCACATCTTAAAGACAGCTTGAACTGGATAGATGGTTAGTCTTTTTTCAAACATACCATATGTTCTGCATGTTAGTATATTTGGCCAAATAGGGTTAGGCCCCACTGCCCCCCTCCCTCAATAGGGAAGTCACGCTTTGGGAAGAGGTGTTTAATTTCTCAGATCTGACTTGATTGCTGTTGTGATGGCTGAAGGAAGAGGGACGGGGGAGGAAAATTCAGAGGGTGAAGAAGCAGAAAGATAACTTGTTTGTAAAACGGACAGCACATCAGTTTCAGGAAAGATGACACCAGTTTTACGCATGACATGCCCAATATCCTGAAGCCCTACAAAAAAGAAAGTATATTGTGTTGAAAATATCGCAAAAAGCCATAATATTGTATAATGTAATAGTTGCATGTTGTATTTTGGTACAAATCACTGTATATTCAAAAATATAATGGAGAGAAAAATATATATATATATATCACAGTATGTTGAAAAATATGAAAAAAGTAATGTTGTGTTAAAATAATATGAAAGAAATCAAAAGTAAAGCATCTAAAAAACATATATTTAAAAAAAGTAATGTTAGTCAAGTCAAGTTATCAAAACTGCATTGTTTCATCGAATCACTAACTCTCCATTTAGAGTTTTATTCTTGAAGAAAACTCAATTCACTACAAATGAATGAATATTTTACCAAGTTATATAGTTTTCCATACATAAACGTGTATCTTACAGTTCCTTTGTGAGAGAATTACGCACAAATTGCAGTATTTTATCTGTTTTATGTGCACTGTTGGAGGAGCCTGTGACCTATGTTTTTCATTGACATATCTACACTGTAGCTAATGGGCATATGCCATAAATCCTTGAAACTTGAAACTTGAAATGATCAGAAACTGCATTGTCTCACTGAAAACAGCTCTAAAGAAAACCCAATTCCATACAAAGTACTTAACTTTCTACCAGTTGTAGAGTGGTGCTTACTTCAAAAGTGTATCTAAAGTTGCATCACTTATGTGTACACCCCCCAAACGAGTCCCCCACCATATGTCTCAGGAGACTGTCCATTAGTTTTGTTTAATATCGAGTCATATCTAATTTTGTCCGTAAGATTTAAACTGTAATGGCCCCGCTGACCGGACAGGAGGGGGATGAGGAGGAGGGGGTTGAGAGGGGGTGGGGGCTGAGGAGGTGGTGGGGGCGACATAAAAAAAAATCTTCTCTTTCCTCCTAACCTACAGCTATTTCTAATCTCATATAACTTCATATAAGGATTATTTTATTAAGGGGTGATGTAATTAAACATAAAGAAAAAACCAAAAATACCCCATGGTCAGTAAGATCTTTAAACTATTGTTACCCTCTCCAGAGAGACTGTGTGTGCGTGTGTGTGTGTATGTGTGTGGAGGGAAATCTCTCCGGAAACAGCTCTAAAGAAAACCCAATTCCATACAAAGTACTTAACTTTCTACCAGTTGTAGAGTGGTGCTTACTTCAAAAGTGTATCTAAAGTTGCATCACTTATGTGTACACCCCCCAAACGAGTCCCCCACCATATGTCTCAGGAGACTGTCCATTAGTTTTGTTTAATATCGAGTCATATCTAATTTTGTCCGTAAGATTTAAACTGTAATGGCCCCGCTGACCGGACAGGAGGGGGGATGAGGAGGAGGGGGTTGAGAGGGGTGGGGGCTGAGGAGGTGGTGGGGGCGACATAAAAAAAAATCTTCTCTTTCCTCCTAACCTACAGCTATTTCTAATCTCATATAACTTCATATAAGGATTATTTTATTAAGGGGTGATGTAATTAAACATAAAAGAAAAAAACCAAGAATACCCCATGGTCAGTAAGATCTTTAAACTATTGTTACCCTCTCCAGAGAGACTTATGTGTGCGTGTGTGTGTGTGTGGAGGGAAATCTCTCCGGCCAAAATGACATCCCCTTTAGCGCAATACCGTATCATTTGCACCACTTATGTGACATACAAGAATAGTGTGTGACCGACAAAAGATGTCCTGTATGGGCTGACTGTGCATGGACATAAACGCTAGTAACGTGACGGGAGAGACGCTGTGCTGCTGCTGACGGGAGAACCGGTGCTGCGGACTATTCGCCATGCATCTCTGTATGCGTTGAGCGGAACAAAACACACTCTTCAGATATCACACGCAGCTATTTTAATTACCTCTCAAACTACCTAAACTAGTTATAACTATGTTTTTTAGTTTTACTATCGAGTCACTCACTATTGGACCCGCGAGCTGCATGATACTGGCGTGTTGTCATGAGAGGAGGGAGAGCGCCCCCGTTTTATTATTCCCGTGTTATTGTAAATTACTGTACACGTTTGAATAGTTAATTAATCTACTATAATTAGTTTGTTTAATAGCGAATCATATCTAATTTTGTCCGTAAGATTTAAACTGTAACAGCCCTGCTGACCGGACAGGAGGGGGGTGAGGAGGGGGGTGGGTTGCGGTAGGTGGGGGCTGAGAGAGGTGGGGGCTGAGAGGGGGATGTGAAACCTGCTGTAAGGGGGGAGGAGGGGTGGGTTGAGAGGGTGGGGGCTGAGCGGGGGGGGCTGAGAAGGGGGGGCTACCTGAGAGGATGTAGCACCTGTATGTGAGGGGGAGGGGGGTGGGCTGAGGGGGTGGGGGCTACCGGTGAGGATGTCACACCTGTACGCGATAACACCTCGATCAAAGGGGCTCATTAGCATATCAAAAGGGAGGATGTCATAAACTTAATTAGGGGCGGGACTTAGAAGGTGTGACCTGTCACTTTTTTATGCATACTAATGAGATTGAAGCGGGATTGGTAACACTACTACGAAAACTGAAATGTAAAAACAATTTGGCAACTTGTTTAGGTCCCAGTCAAGAAATATCCCGACCCATAATCCCCTGATAAACGTTTTATTGATGTTTTTACTCCTCTGATTTGGTATGGATTAAACAAACTGGATTCAGAGCTGCTGATAGGTGGATTTTGTTACCTTTGGACAGGCTGGCTTTGTCTTCCCCTGTTTCCAGTCTTTATGCAAGCTAAGCTAACAGTTGATGGCCTTATTTCTAACAAACATATACAGCAATCTTAATATCTACGATCAGCTGATCCAAGAGGGTTTTAAATAGTTTATAAAGCTTCAGAAGAACCAAATCTATCAGACAAATGGTGTTAAGTAGAAATGGAAATAGTTAAGTAGATGTTTTTAAGATACTTTCCCTAAGTTGAGAACTAGTAAAAACTGTACTTCAGTAAGTACATTTAAAAAAACACACAAAATAACATTCTTTGTTCCTTTTTCTTTAATCCATTGAGGCTTTGTTCAAACTTTACAAGCAGTGTGCAGAGAGGTGGACGAAATACAATTACATAACACAAACAGACAGCTGAGATGTAACATTTAATTTCCCTGGTTTGTTAAACCACTGCAGCCTAATGTTTAATGATCAGATATTGTTGATTCTCCAAGTAACTGTCAATACATTTTGTACCAATATACTAAATACAATAATCATCAATCCTGAACTTCCCCTTTAAAACACACCAGAGACCCATCATTTCCCCCTCAATTGAAAATTAAAAAAAATATATACAGTATTTTACTAATGAAAAAGGAGTGCATTACTTCCACTAGTTATGTCTGCAAGTATGAAACACTTTTTGAACACACAATTCTGAGACAATAAATACTTTTCTTGTCCCCTGACATATAAAGAAGTGGCAAAAGTTTATTTCTGAGTAAATAGTTTTCTGATCACTTCAAGTCATGACGGCAGGAAGTGCAATCCGTAGAATAAACTAGAGTACATTAGAACATACTCATCAGTATTTTATGTGTTTTTATGCGTCTCATCAAGGTGAACCATATGTGATCAGATTCTGAAACATTAACAATGTGTACAATGTACTTCCCAGTTGAATACATTTATTACATTTAGTGAGAGTGACTCTTTCTGTAGAAAATCAAATGGTTGTTCTACTCAGTGAGATTGACAGGAGAGATGATCAGAGGGGCAGAGTTTTTACCACCATTTTTGTTACCGGGACCAAAGTATGGGTAGAGTTTCTCTTTGAAGCAGCAGCCAGTGAAGGAGTAGATCAGAGCTGCAGCATCAACATCATAAAAGGAGACCAGACCTCCTCATAATCCACAAACACCCCCACCTTCTCAGGCTGAGACTTCAGAGAGAGACGGACTGAAGGAACAGCAAGAGCTAGGTACTCATTTTCATTCCTCAACCATATCATCCAGTACCTTTCTGAGGAGTCAGTATGATCTCTCCCTTCCTGTTGATCGACTCTCTGGCCACTCCTAAATCCCACCCAGTCTTCCCTTTAACCTGAACCTCGTAATAAAATCTTCCTGAAGAGAAACTCTGCTTTGCTAAGACACAAGGAGAAGTATCAAATCTCTCTGGATTGTCTGGGAGATTCTTCCTCACATCACCACAGTTGACTTGTTTTCCATCATCAGACAGGATGAAGTTGGGATGTGCTGTATCAGGATCAAGAGTCACCTCCACCTCATACTGCTGGACCCTCTTCAGCTCAAGCAGCTTCCTCATCTGTTTACTGAGCGTCTCTCCAGCTGAGTCACAGCTCTCCTCACAGTCCCCTCATATGAAGGTGGACGGACCCTGACTTCCGTCCAGTTCTTGGTGGGTGGAGCAGCGTTCAGGGACGTGAAGCTTTGGAGGAGGGGAGCTGGTCTTCAGAGCGTGACAGCTGCTCCACCTCAGAGCTTCTCTCTTCAGCTCAGAGATTTCCTGTTCCAGCTCTTTGATGAAGCCTTCAGCCTGTTCCTCTGTCTCTCTCTGCTTCTCTTGATGGTGTCGATGAGCTCGGCCTGGCTTCTCTCAACAGACTCCTTCAGAGCGGTGAAGACCTGAACACCATCTGCTATCTCTCTGTCTGCTCCGTCCTTACTGAGCTCCACTGAGCCATTCATCTCCTGAACCTTCAGTCGTCTCTTCTGGATCATCTGCTGAATTTCAGCCTCTGTCTTCCCCAGCTCAGCCTTCTTTCCTTCATATTCTTCTTTCAGAGGAACAACATCATGTGTCTTGTGGTCTAAAACAGTGCAGAGCATGCAGACACACACCTGGTCGGTCTTACAGAACAGTTCCAGCAGTTTATCATGCTTCACACACATCCTGCTTTCTAGGTTCTCCACAGGGTCGATCAGCTGATGTTTTTTGAAGCCTGCATTTTTCAGATGAGGCTCCAGGTGAGTCTCACAGTAGGAGGCCAGACACACAGGCAGGACTTCAGGGCCTTCAGTCTGGTTCCAGTGCAGACGTCACAGGGAACTTCTCCTGGTTTGACAACGTGTTTGCTCTGAGCTGCTGCTGCTGGCTTTCTGTTGAGCTGACTGTCTGAACTGAGCAGCCATCTCAGAGATGAATGTGTTGACCCGCAGCTCAGGCTTTATGGTGAACACCTCTTTGCAGTTGGGACACTGACTCGGGACATTTCTATCCCAGTGTTCAGAGATGCAGGATTACAGAAGTTGTGTCCACATGGTATGGCGACTGGATCAGTGAACACATCCAGACAGATGGAGCACAGAAACTGATCTTCAGTCAGCAGACAGCTGGCAGCAGACATGTCTCTCTGAGGACAAAACGTGTAAAAAAACAAAAACTGTAATGTATATATGATCTGATATGATATATTAATCTCTTGTATCTGTTTGCTATATGTCAAATAGATGGTGATACTGAACTCTGCTGATGTATCATGATTATGCGGAGGGTGAAAGATTGCTCAAATTTGCAGTTCACTGTTATGGTTAAATGTTGAACAAATCTCTCTGTTTGTTAATATTATAAATACATCTGGAAAATCATAGCAGCATTCAGTTAAACTCTAAGAAACACAATGTGTAAGCTCTAATACTGTTGGGGGATTTTGCCGTTGTTGAACAGAGGAGTGAAACTCCTGCTGAGCATCACTGAAGTTAATACTAGTTGTGTTGTCGTGTGCTGTGCTGAAGCGCATTATCCTTGTACATTACTGTTTATATACAGTACTGTATTCACTGTATTTATTATTATCTGTGTATTTATTCTTATTTATTACATGCTTAGTTGAATACTCGATTCTGATTGGTCAATTCGGAACACGTGACACGTTGTTTAATCCAGAACAGACAGACCGCTGTCAAGGATTTATTGACCGTTGTTAAGGACGCTCACATCTGCACAAACAAGTCCGTCCGATTTAACTGTATACAGTTTGGCTGAAAAGCAAACTGCATGCAGTTTGCTTTCTAACTGACAAGACAAGAGCGACAGAAAGCAGCGGAGAAGTAACGGGCAGAACCCTCCTTTTTACGCAGCGGTCCAGACATAGACATCAAACGGCGACACATATTCAGTTGCCAGTTCCTTTGGCATTAGGGCAGGGATATCTAGATACTTTCCAAGGTTTGACATCATGAATTGTGCTACTTTTAAAGCAAGCAACAATGTTTTCAAATCTGTAATCAAAAAGCTCCTCAAAAACGCTATCGAAGCAGTTCCTGCCGTTGCTACGTTAGTTCAACGGTACAACGGACTATTTTTCTTAGCGGATGCATGTCATTTAAATCAATACATACAACTATTTTTTAAATCAATAAAATCATTTTCAAATCAATAAAATCATTTTCTAAATCCATAAAAGCATTTCAATTATATTGGGAGTCATATCGTTACTTTTTTGAGAATGTGGCCATGTAATAAGAGGGATAATGTGCAGCGACTTGGTCATTATGGGAAAAGACACCGACAGGCTGATCAGGAGCCCGACGCGAAGCGGAGGATCTAGATCTGCCTGAAGGGTTCTTTTCCCCATAATGACCGCGTCGCTGCACATTATCCCTTACTTATACATTTCCCATCTATTTACCTTTATTTTTGTATCATTTATTTTGTACATACTTCTGATAATTGTGTATATGACTGACTGTTTTGCACTCTGGTTAGACCCTCCTTAATTTCGTTACACTGTACTTGCATTTTGTAATGACAATAAAGTAATCTGATCTAATCTAATCTAAATGTCACTACCCGGGCCCGTTCTCATTTCATCAAATTCCCCTCTTCGACTCCTATCCTCGAGACTCTTACCGCACGAGGCATGATGGTGCAATTCATGCACGGGTCCTCCGAAAGGCCCTCCCTCAGATGCTCGAGGCCAAGACAAGAGGGGCAAAGGTCATGCCATCCTCTGGTTAAAGAGGAGCCATACAGGTGTTAGAGCCGTTAGACCTAGCGATAGCTAGAGCACTCAGCTGAGTGTAAATAACTGGCCAGGAAACAAATGCCGTGGAGGGGAGTGAGCACAATAGTAGTTAGCTTGAGCGTGAGCACTCTGCTAACTGGAGTGAGAAAAATGAAGTCAGTTAATGGGTTTTATGCCGTGAGAGGAGAGCGGAATACTCTCTCCACTAGCGCCGTAGCGAGTTAGCCTAAGCGAGAGCACTCTGCTAACTGAAGGCTGGAACGGGCATCCAACTGTGTGCAGGGAAGGGGAGCGGATTCACTCTCTTCACTAGCGCTGTAGCAAGTTGCTTTGAGCGAGAGCACTCAGTTAACTGGAGGATGGAACAGGAACCAACTGTGTGCAGTGAAAAGGGGAGCGAAGACACTCTCTTCACTAGCACTATAGCAAGTTAGCTTTGAGCGAGAGCAGTCAGCTAACTGGAGGATAGAACAGGAACTAATTGTGACTGTGAGAGGGGAGTGAAGACACTCTCTTCACTAGCGCTGTAGCAAGTTAGCTTTGAGCGAGAGCACTCAGTTAACTGGAGGATGAACACTTTATGTGTCGTTGCCACTCTTTGCATATCATGTATAATTTTTTTTACCCTGTTTGTAAAAAGTAATTTCCTTAATGTTTTATGTGAGGGAATGGAAATAGCTCAAAGCTAACTGGCACTGTTACGCTTGACACATTTAAATGTTTTAAGTGTTCATTACAGTGCATTGTCCCTGTCAAATAAACGATTAAATAAAATAACCAATTGTGCGCCGTGAGAGGGGAGCGAAGACACTCCCTCACTAGCACTGTAGCAAGTTAGCTTTGAGCGAGAGTACTCAGCTAACTGGAGGATAGAACAGGAACTAATTGTGAACTGTGAGAGGGGGGCGGAGACACTCCCTTCACTAGCGCCGTAACAGTTAGCTTGAATGAAACCACTCAGCTTAACTGGACGATAGAATAGGTAAAGAAACAATGTATGCGTATGAGAGGGGGGCGTTTATGCGTTTATGCACAGTATGCGTATTCAAAAAAGTCTTCCGTTCACATGCATTTGTTTCATTTAACGTATCTGTTCAAACGAGGCCGCTGGAAACGCTGTAGTACATATGCTGGGACTGTAAGTGGCGCTGTAACTTCCGCCAAAATACACCAAAAGCCGCGAAGAAGAGCAACCGAGCAGCCCCGCTGCAATGTTGCCATGGCTACCCTTCTGTTAAGCCCCGAAACTGAAACTGAAAGAAACTGAAAGAAACCAATCTGTGGATATTGCATCCCGACCAAGAAACACGAAAGAAACAACTCCGTGGAGAGGACGGCTCAGAAAGAGAGAGATATTCTCTACAAACACCGGGTGAGATCCTCCTTTGTCAATATAATGGATCAATGCATGAAATCTGACTCTGTTTATTTGTTTAAGGAGTATATTGGGCGTTACAATTTTGGTTTGCCTTTTATAATATTATTTCATTCAAGAACCCCTTGTGCGTTTAATTAACACAGCTATTTTTGATAGTTGCTACAGCAGTGAGCAGGAGAGGCGGGGAGAGGCGGGAGATGGGGCTATCGTTATTTTTTCAGGAAATATTCGTATAGAGTGATTACACGGACTCGGTTGACCCCCCAGAGCGTTTTGTTTGCAATCTATCCACCTTGGGACCCGTTATTGTTTGTGGGGTCAGTTTCTATCGGCTTGTGTAAATAATAGGGCTATACGCACGCGAAACTATGCAGATACAAGCAGTTTTCTCCTCGTGTAAACGGCGCCTTAGTAATAGTCTGTCTTTTCTTAACTATGAGTCACCAAGCTAATGTCAGGAAGCACTGAACATTTTAAGTTACTATGTGTAAATCTTTCTCCAGTAAGGAAATAGTCAGCCAGCTGCTGCAGCAATTTATCCACAATTTGTCACTGCAATACTGCGCTAGGTGACCCAAATGTGAAGCTTAACTGAGATTGTATCTCTTATTCAATAATATATTCCTAATAGTCCCGCCCACAGGAGATGCGCGTGATGCGAGTCGAGGAGGGGAGCCGAGGAGAGAGGAGGGGAAGCAGCAGGCGGTTTAGAGAAATGAGAACTCCTCTCCTCTGAGCGGTCATTTTAAGAGACGTCCATTAATGATGACAGGAGGCACAGCAGCCCTCTGTCTGATGGACAGATGTGTTCATGACGACTTATATATTTACTTTTAATTCATTCACAGTGCGGTATAATGAGACAATAACAGGCTACAGATGCGGACATACACACACACACACACCACACACACACACACACACACACACACACACACACACACACACACACACACACACACACACTTTGCCAAAGCCACTGTGTCAAGTGTCCTAGTTGGGTTGCCGTACGGAGTGGTGGACCATCTCGCACATGCGCACTGCAGATAGGGCAGGGCTGCAGATCGGTAGTGACAGTGACACTAAGAAACAGTAAACGTTATCAGCTTCAAAAGGCAGACAGCAGTTACTACAGAAACAGGTTCAAAGCTCAAGGCTACTTACCACAGTGTGTACAAATTATATAAAATGAAATATCTAATTGTCATGCCTTTTTATAAGCAACACTTTTAACACAACACCAGATCCCTTGCTTTGGAGAGTCCAGAACAAATCTAATATTTAGATTCTACTTTGTTTAATAAGTCATTTATAAAGATGTTTTCAAATACAGGAAATATGAAAATAAGTATAATGCTAGCTTTAACTGTATGCTCTCTAACCTAACTTACACAGAGTTTACATTGTAGTTGTGGCTCTTGCTAATATCTTAACTGACACATATCTATAGTATTATATTCTTTATATGGTCAAATGGATGTAATACAGTCAGATTCTGATTTTAATCCAGCTTTGACTAATTATTTAGTTAGTGATGTGTCTGTAGTGTACTCACCAGTGTTTGCAGAGTCCTGCTGTGTTGTTGAGAAAAGCTGCTGGATTCAGTTGAGTGTTTCTTCAGAGAAACGAGACTTGTCTCGGCTGCTGCTCTGCTGTCGCTCAGACAAACTTCAGCTTTCATTTCTGGGAAATGGAAACTCTTCTCTTACAGTGTGGTCCCACCTCTCAGTGGCAGTTTGCCAAGAGGGAGTGGAGGAAGAACTGTTGAGGCTTGTTATTTAACTTTGTGACGATGCATTTTACAGCTGATCCAAGAGGCTTTTCAAATAGTGTATTGAGCATAAGTAGGAATATTTTCTCAATACATAAAGGACATCTCTTTACACATCAGGAGATTTATAGCTATATTTCACAACGCTGTGTTATGGTCCCTGTTTAAGAGCAGCTGGTGAACACTTCCTCCTCCTGAACAGACTGTTTGAAATGGGTCTTGTAAGAAATATGAGGAGTAAAGGCTTGTGGAGTTATACAATAAACCACAACATCTAAATCCTCTTATTAGATGCGATATTAATCACAGAGGAACGAACCCGGGAGGAAGACCCGCCCCCCGTCGAGACCGGCCAATAGGAGAGGACTATAGACTATAACATGGACAGGAAAAAACGCTCTCTCTCTACCCCGGCCACGCGATAAACAACAGCTGGGAGGAGGCAGCGGCACCCCACGCGAACGGGAGAGCCGCTGTCAGTACCATGGCCGTTTCTCAATCCGAGGATGCTGGCTTGGTAGCACAGCCGAGCCGAGCATCTTGCTTCAGAAGCAAGGCAAGAATACTTCCTGCTATTCGGAAAACGAAGAGTGGAACAGGCTAGCAAGTGTGCAGGTGTGCGTCATATGAGAGGCCCCGCCTTACATCTTCCGCCACAGATTTGGGAAATTGGTCCATGCGCAAAGCATTGTGGGGATTTTAAGGACGCGAAGTCTACCCATGTGCAGCCTCGAAATTTCCCCCAACCAAGGACGCGGCCTCGGTGGAATTCCAAGTATGCTGGAGATTGGAACAGTCCTTCGGCATCATGTTACCATGCTGTTACCATGCCACGCAACCTCTCATTCCCCTGATAGGTGGAGAGTTGCCCATATAGGCGGAGGACCCCGTTTCTGACGTCAGAGCAATTTCAATCTGTATCAGTCTGTATCAGATCCGTTTTTAGAGATTTGGGTATGGAGGAAAAGAGAGGGTTGTGTTTTCTGACACTTGGTGAGTTCCCTGACACACCGGGGACACATATTCATGTATAAAAGACGCACAAAAGTGCATTTTGCATGATAGGTCCCCTTTAAGTTATTACAGCGACAGAATTAATAAACAGTTGGCAAATAATAATGATAGATAATATTTAAATGCATAACATTGATAAGAGTGAAACCAGATTAAAATAGGTCCCAAGCTCTGAAAAGAATGCAAAATATACAATTTACCTACACTGCCTGATGGCCTTTTTCTCATGTACACAATAAATATGTCTTCATAATAATGAGATAGATCAGATTTGTTTTGGTGACTGAACCGACTCGTTTAGGAGCATTTGAGTCTCAATGGTTTCTAATGTTTAATATATATACAAGCTAATAATAATGAAGCCTCTGTGCTCTAAATGTTTCCAGGTATGCCTTCAGCGAGAACAATATGCCCACCATGGTGCCGATCCCCTACGCCATGGTCGGCAACAGGCGGCCCGGGCCATTGTTGGCCCGCCAGCAATAATATTTGGCCCGTAATTTTGAGAATAACATTTTTTTTTTTTTTTAACAACATCGGACCGACAGTCGCACATATAGGCTATAATGTCCAAATAGAGAATCTACCTACACCTGAAGAATGCTTATTGTACTTTTATCTATGTTGAGAATGAATGACATACAGCACAGGCACAATCAGGCAGCGGGGTGCACTGACGTCAAGTAAAGTACTTATTTAAAGGACACCTATCATGCTATATTTAAATGATATATTGTAGGGCCATACCTATATAAGGTATATTTATACGTTTCTGTTTTCAAAATACCAAACAGATCATGCATTTTAGCCATGCCTCATTTCACTCTATTTGCTGTTCTCCAGCCCTGTTTTTGCAGGGGCTGATTCTGTGAGCTGCAGCTGACCCATCCCCCTGCAGGAGAGGGAGCGTGCTCTGATCAAGTCAGAAGAAGGGAGAAAAAGAGATCTCCGTCCTCCGTGTTTTTATTCTTATATTATGATATAGAGTTGTTATTCATTTGTTTTAAAGCTCAATAAATAACAAAGAAGACCTTTGACCGGCACTTTTCTAATTTTGTCCGGAAGATTTAAACTTTAACGGACATCTTGACCGGCGAAAGAAAACCTAACTGAAACTCTGCCGCACGGTCCCCTCGTTCCTTGGAAGAGACGGAGAGGTGGTGTTTGTCATCTGCTGGTGGACTAACCGGAGAGAATTACAGTGCTTGCCTCGGGGAGGAGAACAAAAGCCACAGCGGAGAATAAACAGAAGGTAACCATGGCAACCATGCGCGGGAAGTCTTCTTCGCTGCTTTTGTGGCAGACTACAGCGCCACTTACAGGCCTGGCATTGTACTACAGCGTCTCCAGCGCTTTCGAGCGGCAATGGCCGTCGTGGCCCAACCCCACATTCCCCTGATAGGTGGAGAGTTGGCCCAATAGCCGTAGCGCCACCGTCCTGACGTCAGGACAGTGTTCAAATCTGGATCAGTTTTTTATCAGATCCGTTGCAGCCCCTTTTTTAGAGATTTGGGTATGGAGGAAAATAGAGAGGGTTGTGTTTTTCTGACACTTGTGAGTTCCCTGGAACACCGGGACACATATTCATGTATACAGACGTACAAAAGTGCATTTTGCATGATAGGTCCCCTTTAACTATTAAATATTGAGTTTGAGTAAAATACTTGGTTACTGATTAATTTAGGTTATAATATATTAAATAATTGCAAAGCAAAACATGCTGTAATTTATTTATTTTGTATTTTTTTAAAGGTTTTCAACCTGAAGAATCCTAATGTGTCCTTGAAAAGTTGAAATAAAGAAGGAAAAGGATTCCAGTTGGTCATGCGTCCTCTGTTGCCCCTCAAGCCTCTCAAATGTGGGCAAACACTCAATAAATGCCAAAACCCAGAGAACTTGACAATACTTATCAGTATAAAAGTATGTTAAATAACACTGCTACCTAGTTATAACTCCCTCAGTGGAGGCTCGTCCATTGAAGAAAGGGAGGACCATCCTCCCTAAAATTTCAGAAAAAAATAAACTTTGAAGAGAACAATAAATACACCTCAATTTAAAAGATAAGTCTGTTAAAATACAGATAATAGCCCTGACTTTTACATGGGACTGAAATGGGGCTAGAGACGACGAGCCTCCCTTTGGGCGGGTCTATCCAGAGCTCTGGATTGGGCGCCTATATCATCAGTGAACCAATCAGCGGATCTGACTGCGCATCAGAGTGTTGATGGGGAGGGTTATCAGCGATTCGAGTTTTTTCTGAACCGGGGAACAGGGCGCTGCGCCCTCTTACCAAATCAATTCCTTGAATTAGGCTTCGATTATGTTCTGGCCCGCCATCTTGTGGCTCAGCAAAAAATTGGCCCACGGCCAAACTTACTTGCCTACCCCTGCCTACGCCAACGTAGAGTTCGGCACGGCCAATCAGATGAGCAGGAGGACATCAGCAGACTGAACACGCTGTACACATGTTGAAAGGTAAAAAGCACACGCTGGGTTCCCTTCATTCATCTGTTTTCAGGGCAAAGGAAAGTGTGTTTGTCGCCTTTAACGTGTTTCTTCTGTTCCAACAGGTGTGAAGAACCCTGAGGACATGGGGCCAAATTTTACACATCAAACCTGCTCTTTATAGCACA
>JAAOOA010000088.1:0-12500 GCA_012861695.1 Trematomus loennbergii
TGAGACAGGTGGTAGTGCAGATCACCGCCTGAGACACCACACACACAGAGACAGAGACAGACACACACACAGACAGAGAGAGAGAGAGAGACACACCACACAGAGACAGACACAGAGACACACACACACAAGAGAGAGAGAGAGAGAGAGAGAGAGAGAGAGAGAGAGAGAGAGACACAGAGAGAGAGAGAAGAGAGAGACAGAGAGACAAAGAGAGAGAGAGAGACAGAGAGAGAGAGAGAGAGAGAGAGAGAGCACAGAGAGAGAGAGACACAGAGAGAGAGAGAGAGAGAGAGAGAGAGAGAGAGAGAGAGAAGAGAGAGAGAGAGAGAGAGAGAGAGAGAGAGAGAGAGAGAGAGAGAGACAGAGAGAGAGAGAGACACAGAGAGAGAGAGAGAGAGAGAGAGAGAGAGAGAGAGAGAGAGAGACAGAGGAGAGACAGAGAAGAGACAGAGACCAGAGAGACACAGAGAGAGAGAGAGAGAGAGAGAGAGAGAGAGAGAGAGAGAGAGAGAGAGAGAGAGAGAGAGAGAGAGAGAGAGAGAGAGAGAGAGGAGAGACACAGAGAGAGAGAGAGACAGAGACAGAGAGAGAGAGAGAGAGAGAGAGACACACACACACACACACACAGAGAGAGACACACACACACAGAGACACACAGAGACACACACACACAGAGCACACACACAGAGACACACACACACACACACACACACACACACACACACACACACACACACACACACACACACACACACACACACACCACACACACACACAAACACACACACACACACACACACCACACACACACACACACACACACACACACACACACACACAGACAGAGAGAGAAACCGTTAATTCACCAAAATACTGTATTGCGAAGGTCCTGCAATACATCCAAAACTATAATAACATTAAAACAAATTAAAATATTAAAAAAGATATAGTAAAATTTAGCAGTATTTACATAGAAATAGAATATAATAAAATATGGAATAAAATGCTGCAGTAATACAAAAAATAAAACAGATATTGTGTGCATTAACGCTATCTATGATGTGTCAGTATGACTTCATATTATCTCAATCAATCAGCTGTGGCGATCCTCTCTGGGGGATCAATGGGAGGCTCTTCCCTCTCTGTATTTATAACATCTGACGTACTGTACCTCTGATCAGGATGACTGTGTGGACTTTAAAAAGTGACTCAGCGCTTTGATTGTGAGGCTGAGTGCTCTGATGAAGCTCAGTAAGCGGCAGGGAGACTCTTAAAGGGAAGCTGCCATGTCTTAGATGGTTTTTTGAAGTGCTTTTCCACTGTCAGTGTATTAAGTATAGAAGATGCAGCGTGGCTGTCTCCTCCTGATTGGTGGAGTTGGCCCAATAGCCGTAGCGCCACCGTCCTGACGTCAGGACAGTGTTCAAATCTGGATCAGTTTTATCAGATCCGTTGCAGCCCCTTTTTTAGAGATTTGGGTATGGAGGAAAATAGAGAGGGTTGTGTTTTCTGACACTTGGTGAGTTCCCTTGAACACGGGGACACATATTCATGTAGAAAAGACGTACACAAGTGCATTTTGCATGATAGGTCCCCTTTAAACTGCACTTAAAGGTCACCTATCATGGTATTTTTAGGCAATAGCATAGGTCTCAGATATATACAAATATATAAAAAAACATGTCTATGAAGTGTTTTGCTCAAAATACCAAACAGATCACCCATTCTAGCCATGCCTCATATCCCTCTATTTCACTTCCTGTTTCTAAAGTGCTGATTTGGGTATAAAGCTTTAAAAAATAAAGAAGGAGGGGTCTGAGCTCATGCGGGACCCGGCAGCTACCGTCTAAACTAAATGCTGCCGTGATGAAACGCCATATCATGGATTATCAAGGATTATCTCTGAAACAGTATGGAGCTCAAAGGCTTTCTCTCTTGCCGGTTATACCACAAGGTGAGTTCCTTTTTATTTCCTGCTTCTTCACACACATGCTCTCCAGTACAGGTTAGCTCTGAGTGTTAGCGATGCTAATGTAAACACCGACCATATTACGTCCAAAACAGTCGGGCATTGTTTCTGATAGCAACGTTTCTGATTGGGCCGTGGGTCCACATTTCAGATATTACGTCATATCGGACGCAAATCTGGATCAGCTCCGTTGTTCCCCCGTTTTTAGAGATTTGGGTACGGAGGAAAAGAGAGAGGGTTTTATTTTCTGACGCTGCGTGAGTTCCCTGACACACGGGGACACATAGTTATGTATAACAGACATCAACATGTATAGGTCCCCTTTAATGGGATATGTTAATTTGTGGCAACTACTTAAAACATAATTAATTTGTAATAGGCTTAAATGCACTGTTTTAATTTGGATTTTAATGTGTAAACTTGTTAGTGTAGTTAGGTGACTACATTGTGGAGGCTATGGCTCAGTGGGAGAGTGCGCTGATCTTCGGATCAGGGGAGAGCACGTTCTAACCCTGTGTCGTTGTGTCCCTGGGAAAACACGTCACCCCAAATCGCTCCTGAGAGTAATGCTCACAGTGTGTGTAAGTCACTTTGGATAAAAGCGTCTAACAAGTGACATGTAATGTAATGTAAAATAAGTTTAGGTGTTGCCATCCTACAGAAATATACCTCTGGTAGTTCCTGCTGATAAAAAAAAACACTGACTATAGAAAAGTACCTCATATAGCCCACCTCAAACCCTCTAAATGTCCCTTTAAGACAGGGGGGTCCAACTCAATTTCATCGCGGGCCACATCAGCATTATGGTTGCATTCAAAGGGCCGGTTGTAACTTTAAGACTATATAAATATACAATATTATATATAAATAATGTATCATATTACATTATTGCAAGTGTCTTCAGTGTCACAAAATGAGATGCATTGTGGGACATGTAGTTTATGGGCAACGTGCTTCTTTCAGAGCTCAAGCGGGCCACAGTTTGATACCCCTGATTTAAGAGGAGCTCCTAATGTCTGACAGAAGGAGTTAGGAAGGGGTTAATAAACATACCGTTCATCAGGTCCAGGATGAAGCACAGCTTGTCGGGGGTGTGGAAGGCGTACGTCATGCACACGATGAACGGCAGTCCTGCACACAGAAGGGGAAGGGGTCATAAATATTTAATAAAAGTCTTAAAAAGGTCAGAAAAGTGTACGTAAGGTTTGAATGTAAAGCGTGCGTGAAGAAGTCCAATCCAACTTCATTTATATCTGCGTATATCGAAAAATGTGTGTTTACGTAATACTTGACAGTGGGAATGAATGATCATGCTAAGCTAACATGCTAATATTAGACAAACCCGTCATATATATCACCTGAAGAAGAATAGGCTATTTTCTGATGACACTTTCTGGACAAAATGTCTCCAAAATATGAAATAATTTAACATATTTCGGTGTCAAATGGTTAATTAATTAGCTAAATGTATGTTTGGTGGTACTGATAACAACTATCAGACATCTTAACTGCATACCTCTTCTGGTATTTATAGAGGTCACAGGTCAAACTATTTGGAAACGTGGTTTAATATTCAACGAGAGAACAACAGGGCACAAAATGTTACTATAATAAAAAAAAAACACAACGTTATTATCACATAAGTGGAACATAACGTCCAAAAAACCTAATTATTTAAGTGAGGTAAACTATATAAAACCAGGTGATCTTCTCCTACCGTAGGAATGGTTTATTAATATCTGCGTGTATCGAAAAATGTGCGTTTCAGTAATATTAGACCGTGAGAATTAAGTGCTCATGCTAAGCTAACAGGCTAATATTAGATAAACTCATCATATATCACCTGACACACACTTCGGTGTTTATTAAGGACTGGACGATGCGATGCAATGTTTTTCAGTTTGTGTTCAGTAGACGGTGATGATCTGAGTCATGTGATCTGAGTCATGTGATCTGAGTCATGTGATCTGAGTCATGTGATCTGAGTCATGTGATCTGAGTCATGTTGTAACTCACCCCCGTGCTGACTAATGACAGCATGATCCTCTCGTTCAGCGCCAGAGTCTCCCCCTGCTTCATCTTGATCCTCTTCTTGTCCAAACACTTCATGGCATACCTGACATTCAAACACACACTCAGTTAGCACACGTTTTGAATAACTGTGGTGTTTTTAAGTGATGCTTTTTCATGTGCAATATATATATTAGGGGTGGGGGAAATAATCAATCCAGCATAGTATTGATATTTTATGATATAAACTGTTTTGGTTTTTTTAGAAAGTTACCGGTGCGCCATGGAGGAAGTGGAGCACACAGGAGGAGACAACCATTTCATTGCAGACTGTTATGTTTACGTGGGGAAATGAGAGTGTATACATTTTACACACACACACACACACACACACACACACCACACACACAACACACACACACACACACACACACACACACACACACACACACACACACACACACACACACACACACACACACACACACACACACACACACACACACAACACACACACACACACACACACACACACACCACACACACAACACACACACACACACACACACACACACACACACACCCACACACACACACACACACACACACACACACCATGCACCCTGGTGACCGGACATCTCCTTCATAAAACTAATACAAGGGGGAGTAATCGGGCAGTTCGGTGTGTGTGTGTGTGTGTGTGTGTGTGTGGTGTGTGTGTGTGTGTGTGTGTGTGTGTGGCAGACTGGCCATCTGTAGAATCACAGAACGGCCGGTCGTCAAGGGCCGTTGACGACCGGCTCGGTTCGCTGACGGCCGCACCGCCCCTTACATTTTTATGTTTTTAAACGCTATCATTGAAGTTGCGCACCACGTTTCCCCGCAGCGAGGCTCCCCCCCCCCCCCGTTGACAGTTCACTAGCACACCCACCCCCCCCCCCCCCCAAATAATGTATGCCCTGTCATTTCCCCACGTAAACATAACAGTCTGCAATGAAATGGTTGTCTCCGCCACTTCCTCCTTGACTTTCTCCAAAAAAAATCATCTTTTTCCCATGTCCCTTTAGGGGCTCCTTAAATATGTATAAAAGTGAAATATAAAAATGTATATTTTATTCCAAAAAATTGCTGAACTGAATCAAAAATAATATTCAACCTGAAAAATTATTTCAAATACTTATTTTAGTTTGAATACATCATTGTATTTTTCAAAGTTCAGGATAAAAACTTTTTTTTTAATGATTGAAACGTATGACCCTGATATAGCTCCATGGGGGCCTGGTGATCCCCACCCCTAATATGAGTAAGGGGTAATGTGCAGCGACGCGGTCATTATCGCAGTCGGGCTCCTGATCAGCCTGTCGGTGTTCTTTTCCCCGTAATGACCGCGTCGCTGCACATTAACCCGCTTATTACACGGCCACACTCTCAACAAAGTAACGATATGACTCCCACTATGAATTGAAATGCTTTTATTGATTTAAAAAATAGTTGTATGTATTGATTTAAATTGACATGCATCCGCTGAGGAAAATAGTCCGTTGTTACCGTTTGAACAACATAGCAACGGCAGGAAGGCGGAGCTTTTTGATTAGATTTGAAAACATCGTTGCTTGCTTTAAAAGTAGCACAATCATTATGTCAAACCTTGGGAAGTATCTAGATATCCCTGCCCTAATGCCAAAGGAACTGCACACTGAATATGTGTCGCCGTTTGATGTCTATGTCTGGACCGCTGCGTAAAAAGGAGGGTTTCTGCCCCGTTACTTCTCCGCTGTTTTCTTGTCGCTCTTGTCTTGTCAGTTAGAAACTGTATACAGATAAATCGACCGGACTTCTTTCTGCAGATGTGAGCGTCCTTAACAACGGTCAATAAATCCTTGACAGCGGTCTGTCTGTTCTGGATTAACAACGTGTCACGTGTTCTGAATTGACCAATCAGAATCGAGTATTCAACTAAGCCATGTAATAAATGCCGTTAATAACTGTGCTATATATACCTGGCTGCTAAATCCTCAGAACTGTTACAGGAGGTGTTTTTTGTAAATTGTGTAATGTAAATGTCTCCTCTGAGGGACGAATAAAAGGTCCTGATTGTGTTTCTCCTCACATCTTCCCGGTGTCGGCCTTCCTGCAGCCGTACACTTCTCCGAATCCTCCTCTGCCGATGATCCGATGAACGCTGAAGTCGTTCATGGTCAGCTGAGGAGAGGAAACACGAGAGGGGTTTCAAAAGAGGACCACATTTCAGAGCACAGGTTCGTAGTGGTTTGAGCTAAAAAAAGCTTTTACACGTGGATAATAAACCACAGAACCCGTCGTATAAGTCCCTTGGAATCGTTGTAACTTTATTTTTACACTTAAGTCTTATTTACGTGAAACGAGAAGACATATCAGCCCCATCGCAACACAGAATACACATTAATCAAAGCACCAATTAGTGGGAAAATATCAAAGTCAATCACGAGAAAAAGTTAATTTGAGGACCGTCTCTATTTAATTATATGGGAAAAATGTAAGTAAGGTTTTAATGTAAAGCGTGCGTGAAGAAGTCCAATCCAACTTCATTTATATCTGCGTATATCGAAATGTGTGTTTACGTAATATTTGACAGTGGGAATGAAGTGATCATGCTAAGCTAACATGCTAATATTAGACAAACCCGTCATATATATCACCTGAAGAAGAATAGGCTATTTTCTGATGACACTTTCTGGACAAAATGTCTCCAAAATATGAAATAATTTAACATATTTGGGCGTCAAATGGTTAATTAATTAACTAAATGTATGTTTTGGTGGTACTACTAACAACTCATAGACATCTTATATATATTTTTGAATGCTTTTCCTCCTAGCGTCTGTGCTTTTTACTTCAGATAAACAGAAGATCGTATTCCTCCCTCTCAAGGAGTGTGATCTGATTTGATTTGTATTAATCATACAGCGCTAAAATGTGATTTTAAAACTTGTACTCACGTGGATGTTGAGCTCCACGTTCTTCCATTGGCAGAAACGAGTAAATTTGTCACTGAGAAGAAATACAAAAAACAGAAGGTTCAAATAATAATAATAATAATAATAATGGGTTCGATTTATAAAGCACTTCATATTCGAATTCAAATCCCGAAGTGCTACAGGCAGTGAGCAGGAACAGTATAAATAGACATGACACAACACGGTAGAATTAATAAAAAGCAATAAAAAAAAATTAAAAATTAAAAAATTAAAAAATTAAAATTTAAATTAAAAATTTTTTTAAAAAAAATCCAAATGTGGATTAATTGTACGAGACGAACAAATGGTGATTCCATGCACGTGTCCAGTCTCACCTCTCGATGAACTTCTGGAAGATGATTCCTCTCAAGCTGTCGCAGATCTCCACGATGTATGGCTGCAGGAGGACAAACATCGACAAAGACGTGGTCAAAACTCTGTGAAAATGATGTTAACCTGTTAAGCCCCAAAGCCCCCGTCGGCGGGTCCTTTTTTTAAAAATTTAAAAATTTTAATTATTTTTTTTAATTTTAATTGGTTTTCTTTGATGGAATGAATACCTATGGTGATATTCAATGTAATACATCATTTTTATAGTCTGGTACCTGAAAAAGGTCAAATGGCACTGATGGAACCAGATGTACCCAAATGTGCCGAAAGCTTATTCCGCCTGGAACTTTTTTTGCTAAACCTCTCTAAAAGGTCAAATTTAACGTTTTGCCTCAATCTTGATACAGGGTACTTATTATATGTTATAGTTTGGATTCCTAAAGCTTTTAGTCTACCAACCCATCATTCAAGGGTGGTTTTCACTATAAGTAATGTTTTTTCTTTTGGCGGAGGTAAGAATTTACCTTTTTTTACTATGTTCCATCTGTATTTACTCTGACACAGAAAAATTATATTGATTTTGACACTTCTACATCCAACTCACAGATGTAACCTTGCTTTGAGAAAAGAAATTATTCATATAACCCTTTTAGAAGTGAAGTTGTAGTCATTTGTTTTGGGCATGTCATTTTCGATTCGGCTTAACAGGTTAATGACTTTTGTTGATTTAAGCTTCTGTTTCCTTTCGGGCTGTGCAATTAATCGTATTTTAATTGCAATTACGATTTTGGCCTGCCACAATTACGAAAACATCATAGAAAAAAAAGATTATTTTGCTTTGCTAGGTTGTGACCGTGCACTGCAACATATTTGATTTATTTATTTGTATTTATCATATTTATATATGTTTAGTAGCTTGTTGAAGTGCGCTCCAAAATATTTGTTGATCTTGTTTATTGGTATTTATTATTTTGATATTATTTATTTAAATGTATCATTTATTGGTTTTTCAGTTGAATTATACCAGGGGTGTCAAACTCAAGGCCCGGGGGCCAAATCCGGCCCGCCACTTCATTTTATGTGGCCCCACAAGAGCTTGCAAAGAATATAATAATAAGTTTATTATAATGTTACGTGCTGCTTTACAGGAAAACGTTGCCCATAAACTACATGTCCCACAATGCATCTCATCGTGTGACATGAAGAGACTTGCAATTATTTCCCCTAGACTTCTGCTTTCAGACGTAGTTAATTATGAAGTTATTACCCTATCCGATAATAATCCAATGCAGAGGAAATATTGTAAAATAAATACATTATTTTATTTTATTATGTATTTTATATAGTCTTAAAGTTACCACCGGCCCTTTGAGTGCAACCATAATTCTAATGTGGCCCGCGATGAAATTGAGTTGACACCCCTGAATTATACGTTCAGGGTAATCAACAGTTAAAGATACTGTTCAAATTAATATTTGTATTTTTTTTAAAGTTCAATAAATTAATGTTTTCAAAGTCAAATAATCGTATTTAATAATCGTGATATCAATTATTGACCAAAATAATCGTGATTATGATTTTTGCCATAATCGCACAGCCCTAGTTTCTTTCCTTTTCTCTTCTCTGAGACTCGGGGTGTTTCTCAATGCGGTACGCTTGCTTGGTAGCACATGTCTACCGAGCATCTTGCTTCAGAAGCGAGTCAAGAACACTTCCTGACATTCGGAAAACAAAGAGTGGAACACACTAGCAAGTGTGCAGGTGTGCGTCATATGAGAGGCCCCGCCTCCTTACATCATCCGCCACAGATTTGGGGAAATTGGTCCGTGCGCAAAGCATTGTGGGGATTTTAAGACCGTGGAGTCTACTCATGTGCACCTCGATATTTCTCCAAACGGAGTACGCCGGGCTCGGTAGATTTCCAAGTATGCTGGAGATTGGAACAGTACTTCGGCGGCACTCGATGACGTAGTGCTTGAAATAGTGGCTCTGCAGCAGCGATTGAGAAACACCCTCACACTCAACATGTTGCCCCAAAGACACTGCTTTGTTGTGTATGAATATAACATTTGAGCAATAAATGAAACAGGAAGTCCAGACAGGTTGATGCAATGTGTGTGTGAGGGAAAGTTCAATCCAGAATGAGAGCAGAGTTGTAGTGAAGAGGACATGTGTGATTAGATCCACTCAGCTGAGAGAAGGGAAGCCTTGTTGTGAAAAGTGCTGCTCTCTTTATGGATCACTAACGACCGTATGAATCAAAAATATTTAAAAGAAATAGTTGGAAAACACTACAACGTTTGTGCCAGGAGTTTGAAAATAAACAAACACTTCTAGGAATTATTTTTTAAAGAGGAAACAAGAAACTGTTGACGGAAGAAAGTTCTCTTGAATGAAAGTAGTTCCGGCAGCATGTCATGTGACGAGAAGCAACCAATCACAGCCGAGAGATATTTTAACGTCCTATAAAGATTGTAACACATAACATAAAAAATGGTATCTCTTTGTGTATCATTTATTAATTAAATCTGTTTTCAGGAGCGAGTTTTCAGCTTAAAAGGAAAAAATTGACTTAATTTAGTTTATTTGTTGACAGGATGAAGTATTGCTCTCTGTAGCCTGTTTTTTATCGACTGAATATTCAAATTGTTTACTTGTACTTTGAGCAGAAGCTCTGTGTAAACTTCATCCTGTTTGTTGTCTCTGAACTCAATACTAATATCAACACATTTGCAAAAAAAAAAATGGGGTTAAAACTTTTGCAATCACACAAATCTGCTTTAATGTGCTGCAGCACCTCTTTTCACCCTCCGTCTGAAACCAGAGCCCAGTCTGCTCTGATTGGTTAGCTGGCCGGCCCTGTTGTGATAGGCCAACCAGCTTAGAGATGTCCCGCCCCTTAGCCTATCACGTACAATGAGTTTGAGCGCTAGCCAATAGGAGCGCGAGTGTTCTATAGTGATGTCCCGCCCCTTAGCCTATCACGTACAATGAGTTTGAGCGCTAGCCAATAGGAGCGCGAGTGTTCTATAGATGTCCCGCCCCTTAGCCTATCACGTACAATGAGTTTGAGCGCTAGCCAATAGGAGCGCGAGTGTTCTATAGTGATGTCCCGCCCCTTAGCCTATCACGTACAATGAGTTTGAGCGCTAGCCAATAGGAGCGCAGTGTTCTATAGTGATGTCCCGCCCCTTAGCCTATCACGTACAATGAGTTTGAGCGCTAGCCAATAGGAGCGCGAGTGTTCTATAGTGATGTCCCGCCCCTTAGCCTATCACGTACAATGAGTTTGAGCGCTAGCCAATAGGAGCGCGAGTGTTCTATAGTGATGTCCCGCCCCTTAGCTATCACGTACAATGAGTTTGAGCGCTAGCCAATAGGAGCGCGAGTGTTCTATAGAGATGTCCCGCCCCTTAGCCTATCACGTACAATGAGTTTGAGCGCTAGCCAATAGGAGCGCGAGTGTTCTATAGTGATGTCCCGCCCCTTAGCCTATCACGTACAATGAGTTTGAGCGCTAGCCAATAGGAGCGCGAGTGTTCTATAGAAATGTCCCGCCCCTTAGCCTATCACGTACAATGAGTTTGAGCGCTAGCCAATAGGAGCGCGAGTGTTCTATAGTGATGTCCCGCCCCTTAGCCTATCACGTACAATGAGTTTGAGCGCTAGCCAATAGGAGCGCAAGTGTTCTATAGTGATGTCCCGCCCCTTAGCCTATCACGTACAATGAGTTTGAGCGCTAGCCAATAGGAGCGCGAGTGTTCTATAGTGATGTCCCGCCCCTTAGCCTATCACGTACAATGAGTTTGAGCGCTAGCCAATAGGAGCGCGAGTGTTCTATAGTGATGTCCCGCCCCTTAGCCTATCACGTACAATGAGTTTGAGCGCTAGCCAATAGGAGCGCGACTGTTCTATAGAGATGTCCCGCCCCTTAGCCTATCACGTACAATGAGTTGAGCGCTAGCCATAGGAGCGCGAGTGTTCTATAGTGATGTCCCGCCCTTAGCCTATCACGTACAATGAGTTTGAGCGCTAGCCAATAGGAACGCAAGTGTTCTATAGAGATGTCCCGCCCCTTAGCCTATCACGTACAATGAGTTTGAGCGCTAGCCAATAGGAGCGCGAGTGTTCTATAGAGATGTCCCGCCCCTTAGCCTATCACGTACAATGAGTTTGAGCGCTAGCCAATAGGAGCGCGAGTGTTCTATAGTGATGTCCCGCCCCTTAGCCTATCACGTACAATGAGTTTTGAGCGCTAGCCAATAGGAGCGCGAGTGTTCTATAGTGATGTCCCCGCCTTAGCCTATCACGTACAATGAGTTTGAGCGCTAGCCAATAGGAGCGCGAGTGTTCTATAGTGATGTCCCGCCCCTTAGCCTATCACGTACAATGAGTTTGAGCGCTAGCCAATAGGAGCGCGAGTGTTCTATAGTGATGTCCCGCCCCTTAGCCTATCACGTACAATGAGTTTGAGCGCTAGCCAATAGGAGCGCGAGTGTTCTATAGTGATGTCCCGCCCCTTAGCCTATCACGTACAATGAGTTTGAGCGCTAGCCAATAGGAGCGCGAGTGTTCTATAGAGATGTCCCGCCCCTTAGCCTATCACGTACAATGAGTTTGAGCGCTAGCCAATAGGAGCGCGAGTGTTCTATAGTGATGTCCCGCCCCTTAGCCTATCACGTACAATGAGTTTGAGCGCTAGCCAATAGGAGCGCGAGTGTTCTATAGAAATGTCCCGCCCCTTAGCCTATCACGTACAATGAGTTTGAGCGCTAGCCAATAGGAGCGCGAGTGTTCTATAGTGATGTCCGCCCCTTAGCTATCACGTACAATGAGTTGAGCGCTAGCCAATAGGAGCGCAAGTGTTCTATAGTGATGTCCCGCCCCTTAGCCTATCACGTACAATGAGTTTGAGCGCTAGCCAATAGGAGCGCGAGTGTTCTATAGTGATGTCCCGCCCCTTAGCCTACACGTACAATGAGTTTGAGCGCTAGCCAATAGGAGCGCGAGTGTTCTATAGTGATGTCCGCCCTTAGCCTATCACGTACAATGAGTTTGAGCGCTAGCCAATAGGAGCGCGACGTTCTATAGAGATGTCCCGCCCCTAGCCTATCACGTACAATGAGTTTGAGCGCTAGCCAATAGGAGCGCGAGTGTTCTATAGTGATGTCCGCCCTTAGCCTATCACTACA
>JAAOOA010000088.1:17500-72500 GCA_012861695.1 Trematomus loennbergii
CACTTCCTGTGTGTGTGTGTGTGGTGAGGCGACATTATAATGCATTTGAAATGTATGCCACGTGTTCTTCCTCCACCTTCCATCACCTTGTTGTGCGACATTGTGCGTCTGTCAGTGCATGTGTGTGGGTCAGAGTGACACACACACACAGCGCTCAGAGTTAGCGTGCTGATGCACTCCGAGCTAACTGATTAGCATTAGCGTCAGGTATTAGTGCTGCAGACGGCTAACGAGACTATTGACACAGATGACGTGTGTGTCTGTGTGTGTGTGTGTGTGTCTGGTGTGTGTGGTGTGTCTGTGTGTGTGTGTCTCTGTGTGTGTGTGTGTCTCTGTGTGTGTGTCTGTGTGTGTGTGTGTGTCTGTGTGTGTGTGTGTCTGTGTCTGTGTGTGTGTGTCTCTGTGTCTGTCTGTGTGTGTGTGTGTGTGTGTGTGTGTGTGTCTCTGTGTGTGTCCGTGTGTGTGTCTGTGTGTGTGTGTGTGGTCTCTGTGTCTGTCTGTGTGTCTGTGTGTCTGTGTGTGTGTGTGTCTCTGTGTGTGTCCGTGTGTGTGTCTGTGTGTGTGTGTGTGTGTGTCTCTGTGTCTGTCTGTGTGTCTGTGTGTCTGTGTGTCTGTGTGTCTGTGTGTGTCTGTGTGTGTGTGTGTGGTGTCTGTGTGTGTCTGTGTGTGTGTCTGTCTGTGTGTCACTCTGACCCTCACACACTTACTGACGGACGCACAATGTCGCACAACAAGGTGAGGGAAGGCGGAGGAAGAAACACGTGGCACACATTTCAAATGCATTATTTGTAAAGTTTAAGAGAAATGTAATTCAAACTATTGTCTCTGGAGAGGCAGTGAGGAAAAGAGGACGGAAGACATGTCCTCAAATAAATACAATTAAAAAGTAGAAAACGTGGGTGAATTCTTTTTATCTTATATCTCAAAACAATATTAATAATATTGCAATGTCAGTGTTTATCCAGCATCGTGTGTGTCTTTGCATGTAATATGTATTTATCGGATAAAAAGGTGTTCAAAGTGTTCGACAAGTTGAACAGTTTAAAATGTTTTGTGTGATATGATAAAGGGTTCAAAGCTACAGACTACATGGTTCTATAACTTCATCTAACGCACCAGCACGTATTCAGATGCCTGCGTTCCTCTGGTTAGTAGTTAGTAGTTTCTTGATCAAACACGAGCTGAATGTAATGTAACATAATGTACAGATGAGAGCACTTGTTCAGTTCGAGAATTGAGGATACGGGGAAAGACAACAAGAGTTTCAGCCTCAGCTTCTCTTTGGAGTCGCCTCCTCTCTGATTCAGTTAGTCTCGCAGTTAGAGCGTTTTGTTTCGGGCCGCTCGCCCACTATCATCCATCCTCCCCTTCTTCCCCTCTGCTTTATCTCTGCTGCAGACGTGATGCATCATTTCCCCCCCCCGCCCGACACACACCAATCATGTGTGTGTGTGTGTGTGGTGTGTGTACACAGCAGAGTGCACAGGGCATCCTTGTTTGCAGAATGGGTGCTACTGACAGCACACACACACACAGAGAGAGAGAGTGTGAGGAGGTATTAGAGAGGGGACAACGACAGCTCTTACATCACCAGACTCAAGGATTAACCTTAATCGCTGAACACTTCAACACTGCCCAGCTAATTCAACAAATGGCCTCTTCCAGAGAAGACAGACACACACACACACTCATGCACACAACACACTCTCATGCACACACACTCTCATGCACACACACACTCTCATGCACACACACACACTCTCAAACAAACGCACACCTAAGCTCAAATCAGACATGAGTTCCTCTGAGCTCCGACTCATTAGCGAGATCACCTGAAACTTCTAAAAATAACGGACACACACACACATGGACACACAGACACACACACACACACACACAACACACACACACACACACACACACACACACACACACACACACACACACACACACACACACACACACACAACACACACACACACCACACACACACAACACACACACACACACCACACACACACACACACACACACACACACACACACACACACACACACACACACACACACACACACCAAAGTCCAGAGCCAACTGGAACCATTAAATATTAGATTAGATTACTGTGAGAGAAAGTTTAGACATGTCGCTCCACATGAACTTTTATGAGTTCAAATTATAATAAAATAAACAGTATTTTTTTTTAAACATCTGTAAGTTGTTTGTTTTGTGGTCAAATAAAGCTCTTTGGGTTTGGGTTGTTCGAGTACTTGCTGTTCTCTAATGATTATCCTGTGTTTCGGGTGGTAGACATATTAAAACTGGCTTTAGTTAAAGGTCCCATGTCATGCTGTTCTGGTTATTACTGCAGCCCCCTCAGCACGCCTTCAGGTTGTGGCCCTTCTGTGTAAAAAGTGAGCAGATATATTTAAAGTGAAATAGCATCATCTAGTTACATTTCAATGTACAATACAAGAGAAAGGTTTCTGATTGACACATGAGACGGGGGCTGTGTTGCATTAAACATCTGTGACCTTTACTCTGTGTGTCTGTGTGTGTGGTGTGTGTGTGTGTGTCTGTGTGTGTGTGTCTGTCCCTGTGTCTGTGTGTGGTGTGTGTGTGTGTGTGTGTGTGTGTGGTGTGTGGTGTGTGTGTGTGTGTGTGTGTGTCTGTCCCTGTGTGTGTCTGTGTTGTGTGTGTGTCTGTCCCTGTGTGTGTGTCTGTGTGTGTGTCTGTCCCTGTGTGTGTCCCTGTGTGTGTGTCTGTGTGTGTGTGTGTGTCTGTGTCTCGTGTGTGTCTGTGTGTGTGTGTGTGTCTGTCCCTGTGTGTGTGTCTGTGTGTGTGTCTGTCCCTGTGTGTGTGTCTGTCCTGTGTGTGGTCTGTCCCTGTGTGTGTCCCTGTGTGTGTCCCTGTGTGTGTCTGTGTGTGTCTGTGTGTGTCTGTGTGTCTGTGTCTGTGTGTGCGTGTGCGTGTCTCTGTGTGTGTCTGTGTGTGCGTGTGCGTGTCTCGTGTGTCTGTGTGTGTCTGTGTGTGCGTGTGCGTGTCTCTGTGTGTCTGCGTGTGTGTCTGTGTGTGTGTCTGTGTGTGTCTCTGTGTGTGTCTGTCTCTGTGTGTGTCTGTGTGTGTCTCTGTCTCTCTGTGTGTCTGTGTGTGTGCTCTGTGGTGTGTGTGTGTGTGTGTGTGTGTGTGTGTGTGTGTCTGTGTGTGTGTGTGTGTATGTGTGTGGTGTGTGTGTGTGTGCTGTGTGTGTATGTCTGTGTCTGTGTGTGTGTGTGTGTGTGTGTGTGTGTCTGTGTGTGTCTGTGTGTGTGTGTGCGTGCGTGTGTGTCTGTGCGTGTCTGTGTGTGTGCGTGTGTCTCTGTGTGTGTCTGTCTCTGTGTGTGTCTGTGTGTGTCTCTGTGTGTGTCTGTGTGTGTCTCTGTCTCTGTGTGTGTCAGTGTGTGTCTCTCTGTGTGTGTGCGTGTGTCTCTGTATGTGTGTGTGTGTGTGTGTGTGTGTGTCTGTGTGTGTGTGTCTGTGTGTTCGTGTGTCTGTGTGTGTCTGTCTGTGTGTGTCTGTCCCTGTGTGTGTGTGTGTGTGTGTGTGTGTGTGTGTGTGTGTGTGTGTGTGTGTCTGTGTGTGTGTGTCTGTGTGTGTCTGTGTGTGTCTGTGTCTGTGTGTGTGTCTGTGTGTCTGTGTCTGTCTGTGTGTCTGTCTGTCTGTGTCTGTGTGTGTGTGTGTGTGTGTGTGTCTGTGTGTGTGTGTGTGTGTGTGGTGTGTGTGTGTGTGTGTGTGTGTGTGTCAGATACAACATCAGGACTAGCAAACAGTGTTGATATTCTGCAGATGGAGAAATGCTAATCAGTGACAGAGAAGATTTGTTCTGAAGTGATTTTAAAAAAGTGGCTTTCAGATGAAACTCCAGCACAGATTCAGAAGTAAATATATATAAAAAACGTCTCCAGGAATGTGCAGATAGTGATGCGTCTCACTGCGTTGTACCTCCTTTTAAACCCTCAGTGTTTACTCCTTTATTTACAGCCTCACAGACAGAGTTGTTATTGTTTGTAACACAACACCAACAATCTTCATTCTTACATTAATCAAGTCGCCCCACCCCTTGTTGGTATAATGTACGACTGTTCCTCCGCTCATTATAGTCGTATATTTATAGTTTAGCACGTCCAGAATTAGCTCACTGCTTGTTTTTTAACTAGGGGGCTTTTGTTTATTGAGTTTATTTAGAAAATGTCCTGACCCTGGGCGACGCACTGCCTGCAAGACAAGAGTCAGGGAACAGAAGCCTGCTGTGATCAGGCAGACCGTACTGCTGTTTGCTCCACAGTTTGTCTGTTTTTCTCTAGTTCACGTCATTGCAACTTGTGTTTTTCTTCACTTCTGCATGCATGAATGAACTGTGTGTTTTGTAAAAAAAGCTAACACACGGATTTAGGCCTTTGCAGACCATTTACATGCATTCAAAACCTACATAACTCACTACAACACCCCCAAAAGCAATCATCGATTAATCTAAAATTGTCAGAAAGTTTGTTAAATATTTAGTAATCTAGTTTTTGTCTGTGGAACCGTGCAAAACTAAACAAAATAGGTTAATTGTATCAGAAAGGAGTTGATATATTGAGGTGTCCCTCTAATCAATTCTTTACTTAATCTGACTTCAACTACTGTCTACTCATTGCACGCGATTAAAACTTAAAATGTACAGCCATGCTAATTCTTCTGGATATAAAACCAACTCATTCTGTATATGTAATCCCCCTCAGGTGTTCTGCTGATTAAAAAGGCTTGCACTAGTATTCAAAGTTGTATGTATGATGGTAGTCTACTACATGCTTCAGAATATAACATCAAATATTTATTAGGCGCAATTAAGCCGTGATCAATGTGGCAAATCAAGTATTTTATTACCCTATCAGAATGCAATTAAGTATAGTATGTGTTATTTAGTATGATAGGAAACTCAACTAATAAATCTTCATGTTAATCCCCATGATAACTTTTTAAAGAGACAGATATCCTCGCACACTGGAGAGCGTGATAATGGGATTATAAAACAGTCTTTCACATTGAAGATGACTCTGAAAGCAGCTCGAAGACGCTCCCTCCAGGTGTGCGTGTGTGTGTGAAGAACAGAGCGGATGTGTGGTCCTGAAACAACTTACACTGTTTGCCGAGTCTTCTGTACACACAACGTAAAGAGTTATGAACACTGTGAGACTTTAATTTAAAGGGGACCTATCATGCTATATTTTAAACATATATTGTAGGGCTATACCTATATAAACATGTCTGTGAAGTTTTTTTTCAAAATCCCAAACAGATCCCCCGTTGTAGCCACGCCTCATTCTGCTCAAACCCCTCTTTTGAAGCCCTGTTAGAGAAACGCGGATTTTGGGTCCTTAGCTTGAAAAAATAAATAAGAGGAGGCGGAGCTAATGCCTGATCAGAATTCTACCGGAGATTAAGTTAAATTCGGTTGTGATATTTCACCATCCTGTTCTAAACCACATCAAGGATTATTTCTGAACCAGTATGGAGCTCAAATGCTTTTTCTCTTGCAGGTTTATCACAAGGTGAGAAACACGTGGTCTTCAGTACAGGTTAGCTCTGAGTGTTAGCGATGCTTGCTAATGTAAACAAAGACGTCTAAAACACGTCAGGCATTGTTTCTGATCGCAACTTTCTGTGGGTCCGCCGACGTCACCTCGGATGGAATCTGTGGGTGTTTCTCAATCGCGAGTACGCTTGCTTGGTAGCACATGTCTGCCGAGCATCTTGCTTCAGAAGCGAGTCAAGAATACTTCCTGGCATTTGGAAAACGAAGTGTGGAACAGGCTAGCAAGTGTGCAGGTGTGCGTCATATGAGAGGCCCCGCCTCCTTACATCTTCCGCCACAGATTTGGGGAAATTGGTCCGTGCGCAAAGCATTGTGGGGATTTTAAGACCGCGGAGTCTACTCATGTGCAGCCTCGATATTTCTCCAAACGGAGTACGCCGGGCTCGGTAGATTTCCAAGTATGCTGGAGATTGGAACAGTACTTCGGCGGCACTCGATGACGTAGTATGCTTGAAATAGTGGCTCTGAAGCAGCTTTACTCGGATTGAGAAACACCCTGTATCTTGTATTTGAGTAATCAGTCCAACACGTAAACAAAGGCCAAATATATTTTAAAAAAACACACAAACGAGAAAGATACTCTAATATTGAATCCAATCAAGTTCCATCTGATTATCAAAACAATGCAACACTCTGTCCTGAAGGCAGAAGCCAGAGTAACCACTAACCAGGATGACAGTCTGTAACACAGTCAGGAGACCTTTACAAACCGCCCGCCCCCTCGCACACAGACGGGAGAGAGAGATCTCGTCTGGATTGGAAAGATCGAAAATACATCATAGACGCATTTTGTAGTCTTATTGCAGATTAGAAACGGAGTTGGCGAAACTAAAACTGCAATATACTGATGACTTATTTTAATTGTTTAATTGATATATGTTTTTTAACACATCACATCAACCTTCACATTATATCAAGTTTAAATTAAAGAAGACGTATTCTGCTCATGTTCATATGTGTCAGTTGCATGCTGGGTAACTAAAAACAGCAACATGAGTAAAACGACTGCTATCAGCAATTCAATGGGTGAGTAAGTGTGTTTAACTTCAGTGAACATTGACACCCTGTTGACCAACACCACACAGTCTTAACAACACCAGCATATAAACCACAAAGAGGTGCAGAGTCCAACCACAGGAAGCTATCTGAAGCCCCTTTACCACAACATGGCTGCATTCATTTAGACGTATGTACAAAACAGGCTTTTTTTTTCAAAGTAAAAGCCCCATAGAGTAACTGTTTTGTTACAGGAAACATAGTTTTAGGCTTGCTTTTCAAAATAAAGGCCCGTAGAGTAACTGTTTGTTCCAGGAAGCTCTAGTTGAGGTTTGCTTTTCAAAACAAAAGCCTCATACATTAACAGTATAGTTACAAGAAGCTCTAGTTGAGGCTTGCTTTTCAAAACAAAAAAGCCTCATACATTAACAGTATAGTTACTGGAAGCTTAAATTGAGGATTGCTTTTCAAAATAAAAGCCCCATAGAGTAACTGTTTTGTTACAGGATACATAGTTTTAGGCTTGCTTTTCAAAATAAAGGCCCCGTAGAGTAACTGTTTGTTACAAGAAGCTCTAGTTGAGGCTTGCTTTTCAAAACAAAAGCCTCATACATTAACAGTATAGTTACTGGAAGCTTAAATTGAGGATTGCTTTTCAAAATAAAAGCCCCATGCAGTAACTGTTTTGTTATAGGAAACTTGGGTTTAGGCTTGTTTTTCAATATAAAAGCCCCATCAAGTAACTTTATAATTACAGGAAACATAGTTTTAGGCTTGCTTTTCAAAATAAAGGCCCCGTAGAGTAACTGTTTGTTACAAGAAGCTCTAGTTGAGGCTAGCTTTTCAAAACAAAAGCCTCATACATTAACAGTATAGTTACTGGAAGCTTAAATTGAGGATTGCTTTTCAAAATAAAAGCCCCATGCAGTAACTGTTTTGTTATAGGAAACTTGGATTTAGGCTTGTTTTTCAATATAAAAGCCGCATAAAGTAACTTTATAATTACAGGAAACATAGTGTTAGACTTGCTTTTCAAAATAAAGGCCCTGTAGAGTAACTGTTTGTTCCAGGAAGCTCTAGTTGAGGCTTGCTTTTCAAAACAAAAGCCTCATACATTAACAGTATAGTTACTAGAAGCTTAAATTGAGGATTGCTTTTCAAAATAAAAGCCCCATGCAGTAACAGTATAGTTACAGGAAACTTAGGTTCAAGCTCCTTTTTCAAAATAAAAGCCCAATACAATAACTGTATCGTTAGAAATCGTAAACAGACTCCACAGAAGAAGTGAGTCAATTTTAAGGTTAATTTAAATTATTTCTCAAACCCTTATCATGCAATAAAAACAAAAGACTTTCCCAATGCAGGTTTTGTCAGAGAAGTGTTGCTAAACTGTCTGGTACATAGTCATGCAATTGTAAAGTATCTGCAGTACATTCCAGTGTTTGTTAATCCCCTCCCTGTACCCATTAATATGAAAGAGTTTCAACATTTACCATCAAGCCAAACCCTAAAGATGACACCTCAGTGAGATTAGAGGTGAGAAACCGTCTGGTACTGTTTAAAGAGAGCTCAGTTTCTGCTCTGTTTTTGGTGTGAATGTGTCATTACATACTGATATACACCTAAACATCAGCAGGAGAGGACTCTTTAAAGTAGAGACATTATATAATGATATACACCTGAACATCAGCAGGAGAGGACTCTTTAAAGTAGAGACACTACATACTGATATACACCTGGACATCAGCAGGAGAGGACTCTTTAAAGTAGAGACACTACATAATGATATACACCTGAACATCAGCAGGAGAGGACTCTTTAAAGTAGAGACACTTCATACTGATATACAGCTGAACATCAGCAGTAGAGGACTCTTTAAAGTAGAGACACTACATACTGATATACACCTGAACATCAGCAGGAGAGGACTCTTTAAAGTAGAGACATTACATACTGATATACACCTGAACATCAGCAGGAGAGGACTCTTTAAAGTAGAGACACTACATACTGATATACACCTGAACATCAGCAGGAGAGGACTCTTTAAAGTAGAGACACTACATACTGATATACACCTGAACATCAGCAGGAGAGGACTCTTTAAAGTAGAGACACTACATACTGATATCCACCTGAACATCAACAGGAGAGGACTCTTTAAAGTAGAGACACTACATACTGATATACACCTGAACATCAGCAGGAGAGGACTCTTTAAAGTAGAGACACTACATACTGATATACACCTGAACATCAGCAGGAGGGACTCTTTAAAGTAGAGACACTACATACTGATATACACCTGAACATCAGCAGGAGAGGACTCTTTAAAGTAGAGACACTACATACTGATATACACCTGAACATCAGCAGGAGAGGACTCTTTAAAGTAGAGACACTACATACTGATATCCACCTGAACATCAACAGGAGAGGACTCTTTAAAGTAGAGACACTACATACTGATATACACCTGAACATCAGCAGGAGAGGACTCTTTAAAGTAGAGACACTACATAATGATATACACCTGAACATCAGCAGGAGAGGACTCTTTAAAGTAGAGACACTATATACTGATATACACCTGAACATCAGCAGGAGAGGACTCTTTAAAGTAGAGACACTACATACTGATATACACCTGAACATCAGCAGGAGAGGGACTCTTTAAAGTAGAGACACTACATACTGATATACACCTGAACATCAGCAGGAGAGGACTCTTTAAAGTAGAGACACTACATACTGATATACACCTGAACATCAGCAGGAGAGGACTCTTTAAAGTAGAGACACTACATACTGATATACACCTGAACATCAGCAGGAGAGGACTCTTTAAAGTAGAGACACTACATACTGATATACACCTGAACATCAGCAGGAGAGGACTCTTTAAAGTAGAGACACTACATGCTGATATAGTGGGTTTTCTGCCTCTCACGGTTTGTTAATGTTATAATGATGCAGTAAGGATTAAAATGTGTGTTTCTAATAGATGATCTTCATCAGATTCCTGTGATGTGAGAGAGTGTGAATCACGACGGGTGAGACAGACGTGAGGAGGCCGGAGGCGAGGACAGTCTGTTGACATACGAAAAAAAAAAAAAAATGCATTCTGGGAAACGAGATCTCTGAGGCCGTTTTCCATTTATTACATTTATATACACCACGCCATCCTCTCCATTTTCTCCCTCCCTTTCTCCAATTCTCACCACCCTATTTTATTCCTCCTTTAATCAATTTCATTTCTCCCCGGCCGACGAGCAAATGCAGCAATTCTACTGGTCGGGGTTTCCATGGCAACGCGCAGTTGCTAGGCAACCCGCAACTCTCCATCATCCATTCCAGAAGTCTGACAGATGGGAGAGAGGGAGAGGGCGCCGGGGCGAGAGAAAGAGAGAGAGAGAGAGAGAGAGAGAGAGAGAGAGAGAGAGAGAGAGAGAGAGACAGAGAGAGAGACAGAGAGAGAGAGAGGATGTTAGGTGAAGAATGAAGACGAAGAATGAAGACGAAGAGAGAAGAGGGGGAAGAAGAATAAGAATAAGAAGCAAAGATGACCGACAGATGTAAACAGAGGCGGAGCTGTGACATGATGCAATCTTCGTAGTTACATCCAAAATGAATATCATGTTTCCAGTAGGGTTGGTCTGTTCGTCAGCAGCATTGTGGAGAGAAACTACTAACACCATTTTTATAAAACTTGGTGAAAGTGTGTAGCAATGATCCAAATGACAGAGCGGGAAAAAACGCCCTTTTTTTTTTTATTACTTTCAACAATACTGCGCATTTCTCCGGATGCCCTTTTTAGCCAACTAATATTATGAGGCTCTTTTAAATATACGTCATCAAATGTCTGGACCCGGACCAAGTAACGGTCACATCTGGGCCTGTGACCAATTTCTAAAAATAAGTGAACTTCCCGGAGGCGAGAAACTAGTTTCAAAATGCAGGCATGTCCAAAGAAATTGCTAAAATGTCCAAAACACAAACAAACAATGAGCTGAAAGAAGCTAACCCTTTTCACAGTCAGTGATAATAAAAATACCTAAAATGAGAACTATTAGGATGCAAATTAGTGCAGGTTTAATGATTTAAAATGCCGCAGAATCCACTACTTCAGAACTAAGCAAGTACCCTTCATGGTCATACATGTAGAAGTAGTATTGAAACCTATTTAAAATCAAGCACCCTCCAAAGGAAACAAAGTTAGTAAATCACATCACAGAACTGGCTCTGATTGAGAAGTCATGTACTTATTTTTTAAAGTATTCAAGGTGAAGTGGTGGCCTGTTGGCCGGCTACATTTAGAGCGTACAGAATGTGAATTATATAATGGCCATTCTGCCAGACCCTGGTTTTTTTGTCTGGCTTTTCAAAAAGACCGGCCATGTAAATGATGTTTGGAAAAAAGTGGATCCTACTTGTGCTTTGGAAGAAGATTTAAAAAAGACACTAACCCCTTTTAAGGATTTAGAGTTCATGGCAACGTGAAAGACTTCAGAGGAGGCTCTTCCAGGGCATATATAAATAAAGTAAACACTAAAGGGAACAGTAGAAGAAGACAGACAGGAAGTAAATACTAAAGGGAACAGCAGAAGAAGACAGACAGACAGGAAGTAAACACTAAAGGGAACAGCAGAAGAAGACAGACAGGAAGTAAACACTAAAGGGAACAGCAGAAGAAGACAGAGGAGGACGTAAACACTAAAGGGAACAGCAGAAGAAGACAGACAGGAAGTAAACACTAAAGGGAACATCAGAAGAAGAAGATGGGAAGTAAACACTAAAGGGAACATCAGAAGAAGACAGACAGACAGTAAACACTAAAGGGAACAGCAGAAGAAGACAGACAGGAAGTAAACACTAAAGGTGACAGCAGAAGAAGACAGACAGGAAGTAAACACTACAGGGAACAGCAGAAGAAGACAGGAGGAAGTAACACTAAAGGGAACAGTAGAAGAAGACAGACAGGAAGTAAACACTAAAGCGACAGCAGAAGAAGACAGACAGGAAGTAAACACTAAAGGGACAGCAGAAGAAGACAGACAGGAAGTAAACACTAAAGGGAACAGCAGAAGAAGACAGACAGGAAGTAAACACTAAAGGGAACAGCAGAAGAAGACAGACAGACAGGAAGTAAACACTAAAGGGAACAGCAGAAGAAGACAGAGGAGGAAGTAAACACTAAAGGGAACAGTAGAAGAAGACAGACAGGAAGTAAACACTACAGGGAACATCAGAAGAAGACAGACAGGAAGTAAACTCTAAAGGGAACAGCAGAAGAAGAAGACAGACAGGAAGTAAACACTAAAGGGAACAGCAGAAGAAGAAGACAGACAGGAAGTAAACACTAAAGGGAACAGCAGAAGAAGAAGACAGACAGGAAGTAAACACTAAAGGGAACAGCAGAGAAGAAGACAGACAGGAAGTAAACACTAAAGGGAACAGCAGAAGAAGAAAGACAGGAAGTAAACACTTAAGGGAACAGCAGAAGAAGACAGACAGGAAGTAAACACTACAGGGAACATCAGAAGCAGACAGACAGGAAGTAAACACTAAAGGGAACAGCAGAAGAAGACAGACAGGAAGTAAACACTAAAGGGAACAGCAGAAGAAGACAGACAGGAAGTAAACACTAAAGGGAACAGCAGAAGAAGACAAACAGGATTATCCCGTACTTATTGAAATATTAACTTTAAAAGTCGATTTCTGATCAAATCCATATCGTCCAATCCTACTCTCTCCCTCCTTTGTCCGACATATTCTAATCGAACTCTCCTCCTCGTTAACATATTCAAAAGTACATTTTATTGTTGCTCTCCTCGCTAAATAACGCTCTATTTCCCACTGCATCTGCGCCCTGCAGGTAAAACATTCCTGCAGCTCTGCAGTGATTTCTCTCTGACCTTGGTTGTCATGACAGTCTCTTCGTGCTCAAGGACAAAACATTAGTGTTAAGAGTGCCGAATTCAAAAGCAAACTCAAAAGCAGCACGGCTTTATGCAACTGATAAATCACCGTCCAACTCTGAGGCTGAAACTCTGAGCGTCGAACACAGACATGTTTCACGAAAACACCAGGAGAGGATTTATTGTGAAGATCCAATGCACCTGGGACGATGTATCCTTGTTCATATATGTCCACACTTTGTGCCAGAATCACTTTACATATGTTGCGTATGGCACAATCAGTTTGTTTCTAGGGGAAGAAATGGAGGTTGGAGTGTTGAGGTCACCTTTTTGACCTAAACATCAAGCCAAATGAAGCCAGAGACAGTTCAATAAAACAGCTTTGTTGAAGCATGACTGTTTCGTCTGTATCAAAAGCAATCCTGCAGCATTAAGACTCAGTTGAAGGGCTTAACAATTATGGAGACAGGCTGATTATTAAAGCGTGAATGACTCTTTGTTGTGACAGGACAGATTATCTTGGAGAATGTTATGCAAATGAAACGCCTTCTATTAAATGAAATGTGTTTTCAGGCGAGGGTCTGTCTCTAAAGATGAGATTCCTTACTTTGACGGTAATCTTAAACATTTCAATCAATACCGTATTTGAAGCTTGTTGGTTTGCTATAAATTGTTCATAAAGCAACAGGTGGTTTTAGTAACTGTTTGATTTGTTGAAAACGTAACATGGATTCCTCTGGTGATCGCTGTTGGACAGCTATCTCTTCTCTCATGCAAAACCAAATATTTGCCAGTCAAATGCATTCAGCACATGAGCTTTTTTTTTTATCCAGCCTTGTACTATTTCTCCGTACGGTTCCGACCAATGAAAACACTCTCAGTTAATAAGCCATGCACGAAGAGCATTATGGCACAGAGGGATTTAAAACGTAGATGTTTTCACACCACTGAGTGTTTCAGGTAAAACATGTGGGTTGTAATTAGAGTTCAGATTGTGTGGGATGGCTTTTATGCAAGTGCGCTGACCTGTAGTGTAAAACTATTTGTATGTATGGTAAATGGATTACGTTTATATAGTGATTTCTACTCTTCGCAAGCATTCACAACTCACACAAGCTGCCACCTACTCATCAGGAGAGAGTAACGGTCACACAGTAACACAGCAATGGTCAAAAGCATCAGGAGCAATGTGGGGTTCAGTAAGGAAGGTAAGCAAGGAAACTTCTGACATATTGAACTCAGGAACCGACCCCTTTGATTGGTGAATATCGCCCTATCAATAGGCGCTTTCACACACGGAGTACTTTTCCCAGGAATAGTTCCGATAGTTCCTGGGATTTTCCGTTCACACCAAAAAGATCTGGAACTAGAACTTTTTTTCGGGAACCTTTTCACCCCTTTTTCCTGGGAGGAAAAGGTTCCAATTTCTGATTGTCTGGGCGAATTGCAAACCACGCCCGTAAAACTCAGAAAAGTTTTGTGAAGCCGCCATTTTATTTGCTTGCATTAGCATTATTAGCATTAGCATTAGCGTAACCAACGGAGAGAGACTAACTTATGGTAACACAAAATAAAACATGGGAGCGGTGGAGATGAGGAGGTGTCAGCGTTCTGGCGATTTACTCGGAAGTCCCCAACTCCGGGGACTTCCGGCCGCGGACTCCGGGTGGCAGTATACGCCGTGAAGTGTTTGCGGCCTGCCAGTAAACCCAAAGCAGAAGAAGAAGAAGTGACGTCAGCGGATTCATTTGCGTAATCTCCCCTCGGGGAACTTATTCCGGTGTGAACGCGATCTACTAGATAGTTCAGGAATTAAGGTCCGGGAACTATTCCTGGGAAAAGTACTTGGTGTGAAAGCGCCTATTGGCTAAGCCTCCGCCTTTATATCGTTTGCTCTGTTGTCCGTCTCATGTTGTCACGTCTCACTTTAAAACCCAAGCCAAGCTCTCTTGTTCTATTGCCCATTGCTGGTTAAAGTGAAGAGGGTTATCCTATAGATGTAAAAAATATAATTAGATCAGCTTTGGATAGCGTTCATTCCTGTGGAAATTGCTAGAAGGTATCAATTAAAACTCTTCAGTACAAAATACCCAGATTGTCTGCATTCATTGGCCCATCGAGCATGCACACTTTTCCCTTAGAGCCCACCTCATTATAAACCCCGCGTCCCAGATGCTATTTAACATCTGGTCTCAACTTAGCAACAAACAGAGGAAGAGAAATACCTCTGAATTCAGCTATTAGCTAACTTTCCAGATCTAATTATTCAAATAAGGGCTTTTTAAGTATTCACACTGGGAAGTTGGTTTGCATGAAAACACATTAAAGCCTGGTTTATAGACTTCTTATTCCCAATGCAAATCAATGGAAAAGAGTATTTTTAAGCCCCTTGTCCTCATGTGACTGACACAGAAGTTACAGTACCACTAGATGGCAGTGGCACTAATTGAGTGCTTAGGTTCACTGACGCTATTTAACGCCAGGTCTCAACTTAGCTCACAAACAGAGGAGGAAAATACCTCTGAATTCAGCTATTAGCTAACTTTACAACCAATAGGGTATTCAGACTGGAACGTTGGTTTACATCAAAACACATGATAGCCTGGTTTATAGACTTCTTATTCCCAATGTATGTCAATGAAAAAAGGTAGTTTTGGGCCCCTTGTCCTCATGTGACTGACACAGAAGTTATAGTACCACTGAGACGCACTTATTGGATGCGTAGGTTCACTTAAGGTGCCCAGCTTAGCTTTTCATTGAGTAACTAGCTGCTGCAGTAAATGTTGGGGAAACACTGCAGTGTGCATGTAAACACTGTCAGTGATGGGGGAGATATCCTGCTGAAAGGTCAGGGCAAAATCATCTAAATCCTGGTTTATACGAGACAGAATAAAGTGCTCTGCTCTCCGTAACAAAGCGTCCACATTAGAGGACCTTTATTCAGCGGGGGACAGTTAATCACCTGGAATGTAAAATGTCCCAGAAGCACTTTGGCCTGGTATCAAGTGTTTGCTGTGAGTCGAGCTAACGAAGCTAATGAGAGCCGGACTAATGACCTGAAACAGAGGAAGGAGAGAGAGAGAGACAGATCTGAGAGGATAAGCAGGGCAGCATGTCATCTCAATAAACCTCACCCAGGAAGCATACGAGCAGAAACGTCCAAAAATCACGGGTTCCAGGATGACGGATATAAAGATTTTAACACTTTTGAAAGACCTGAGACTCTTTTATTTTAGACTTTAATATGCTAGACTGGTCAGTGGAGATACACATTAGATATAACAGTGATCAATAGAATAATCCCCACTAGAAAAGCTTTAATCAGGATGTTAACGTGGTCATTTCTGGGATTATGAGGTGAAATATTGACATTATACTGAAGGAAAGACAGTCAGTTTATAGTTCAAATTTAACCATTTTCAATATTTGTTGTATTGAAATGAACCACATAGTAACTACCACCAGAAAAATAATTCAGCTCCTGATTTAAAAAGTACTGAACAGTTTATTTAGCTTGTATATTTAGAAGTAGATTCCAGTTTTGTCTGCGTAGGACTGATTCAGACGTGTGTGTTTGAAACACTTCCAATAACGCTGGAGCCAAAGTCCAAATGTCAACAATTATTGAATAAAAGATTAACATTTCCAAAATTGTGAAATATTCGGCTTTAATCAATGTCTGCTGGTATTTAGCTTTTTCAAAAAACAAAATGTCCGCTGCAGGGAGCAGCAGCTTTCTAACAGCACGGACAAATACATTTACAGAACCACAATAACAAAAATCCTTAAAGTGGACCTATCATGCTATATTTGAATAATATAGTGTAGGACCATACCTATATAAGGCATATTTATACTTTTTTTCTTCTTCAAAATACCAAACAGATCATGCATTTTAGCCATGCCTCATTTTGCTCAATTTGACATTTTTAGCTCTGTTTTGCAAGGGCTGATTCAGTGAGAACAGCACCATCTACAGGCCTGGCATATGTACTACAGCGTCTCCAGCGCTTTCGAACGGCAATGGCCGTGGCTGTCTCCTCCTGATTGGTGGAGTTGGCCCAATAGCCGTAGCGCCACCGTCCTGACGTCAGGACAGTGTTCAAATCTGGATCAGTTTTTATCAGATCCGTTGCAGCCCCTTTTTTTAGAGATTTGGGTATGGAGGAAAATAGAGAGGGTTGTGTTTTCTGACACTTGGTGAGTTCCCTGGAACACCGGGGACACATATTCATGTAGAAAAGACGTACAAGTGCATTTTGCATGATAGGTCCCCTTTAAACTATTGGCAAAGAGCAATAACAACACTATCAGGGTTTTGTCTGCACCTCAGAGCTAAATGCAGCTTTTCCCCGTAACATTTTAAAGGGGGGGGGGGGTGCTAATAATCGCAATAAGTAATTTTTTCATGCAGCCATGGATATGTCCATTTATTTCTGCATCTGTTTGTGTGTCTATGCAGCGGTCTGAGGATCATATGAAGTCCATGATATTTTGATCGTGTCAGATATCATCATTCCTTCTAATGTCCAAATCATATCACAAGTCTAATTAGTTATTATTTACTAATCGTGACGCTTTATAATAGTCATGTGCACACACTAAGAGCAGAATTCAGAAGTCAGATGTGCCGACAGTGAACTCAAAGTGAGTTTTATTGCAATAGACTCGTGCAGTTTGAGTTGTAGTTAGAGCAATATTCGGTAAAGGCGAAATATCTGAAAGTATCCGTCAAAATAATTTTTTCACGCAGCCCTGGATATGACAATTTACTTTTGCATATGTTTCTATGCAGCTGTCTGATGATCATATGGAGTCTTTCTAATGGTCACGAAGTCTAAAATGAGTTATTTACTAATCATGCAGGCGTACTCACACTAAGAGCAGAATAGAGGAAGTCAGAAAGGGGACAGATATCACCTGACAAGTGTTAAAAAATGTTTAAAATGGTTGGGTGTTTTAAACTGGTTTCCATTAAGCATGGATGCAGGTTAATCACAATTCTAGTTTCAGTGCAATAGACTCGTGCAGTTTGAGTCGTAGTAAGTGCAATATTGGCAATTAGTTCTTATTTACTAATCGTGCCGCCTTACTAACAGTCATGTGCGCACACTAAGAGCAGAATAGAGGAAGTCAGATGTGCTGATAGTGAACTCAGAGTGGTGCGTAGCTGCAGACGAAGGGAAGCAGCAGAATTAACGCAGAGTCTTTCCACGGGGGAGAAGCTGGACGGTGAGTAAAGATTCAGAAGTCCCTCGGTACTCCCCTGCTACGACACAAATATACTGGCTCAGAGCCGACAGACCGCAGTGGAAACACAGCCGAAGAGGAGGAAGCAGGAAACACGACAACAACGAGAGATGGAAGAAGTACACACATCCTGTACCCAAGTAGAAGTACAGATACTCGTGTTTAAAAATACTCTGGTAAAAGTACTCACTAAACTTCTTTACTCAAGTGAAAGTAAGAGGCTTTGAAATGTACTTTAAGAGTCCTCCCTGCTGATGTCCAGGTGTATATCAGTATGTAGTGTCTCTACTTTAAAGAGTCCTCTCCTGCTGATGTCCAGGTGTATATCAGTATGTAGTGTCTACTTTAAAGAGTCCTCTCCTGCTGATGTTCAGGTGTATATCAGTATGTAGTGTCTCTACTTTAAAGAGTCCTCTCCTGCTGATGTTCAGGTGTATATCAGTATGTAGTGTCTCTACTTTAAAGAGTCCTCTCCTGCTGATGTTCAGGTGTATATCAGTATGTAGTGTCTCTACTTTAAAGAGTCCTCTCCTGCTGATGTTCAGGTGTATATCAGTATGTAGTGTCTCTACTTTAAAGAGTCCTCTCCTGCTGATGTTCAGGTGTGTATCAGTATGTAGTGTCTCTACTTTAAAGAGTCCTCTCCTGCTGATGTTCAGGTGTGTATCAGTATGTAGTGTCTCTACTTTAAAGAGTCCTCTCCTGCTGATGTTCAGGTGTATATCAGTGTGTAGTGTCTCTACTTTAAAGAGTCCTCTCCTGCTGATGTTCAGGTGTATATCAGTATGTAGTGTCTCTACTTTAAAGAGTCCTCTCCTGCTGACGTTCAGGTGTATATCAGTATGTAGTGTCTCTACTTTAAAGAGTCTCCATGCTTATATTTGTATTGTACAAAGGACATACTCCACACATATGGAGACAGTTAAGCATGTGTCCAAAATATTTTTAAAATGTTTTTACAGAACAAGGCCATGGAATTTCAGATTGAGAAATATCCTTGTGTACATACCCAAAACCCACACCGAGGGTTAGAGTGAAACACAGGTGATGTTATTGAGCCGTTGCATGATAGTGTGTCCTTCACACACAGTGTAAAGTTGTTAGTGCTTAGTTAAGGCCGTGTGTCATCATCCTGTGTGACGGTGAAACTGAACGCCTCACTAATTGAGTTCGCTGCTCCTCATTAGACGTTCACTCAAGAATCCGGGTTGAGACACATTGACGCTCGAAAAGATAATCCAAGGGCCGGCAAACACGAGACACTGAGGACGAGCTGAGGATCAAACTAAAGACAACAGCAGGACGTTTGACTGATTAGCACCAGAGAGGGCACGAGTACACACATCCTTTACTCAAGTAGAAGTACTCGTGTTTAAAAATACTCTGGTGAAAGTAGAAGTACTGACTAAACTTCTTTACTCAAGTCAAAGTAAAGAGGGCTTTGAAATGTACTTCAGTAAAAAGTACCCATAACTAGCAGCTGTTTTAAAGAGCAGTGTGAGAAAAATTTTTAGAGAGTACTTGTCCATGGACAAGTGAGTTTGGCAATTTACTTGTCCGAATACATTTTTCACTTGTCCAGAATGGACAAAAATTGGGGCCACTGGAATCTTCTTCTTCGCCAACGTATTTTACTTTTCCCCACGATTTTTACGTCACCGCTAACGTAAGTGAGCGGTAAGATTTTACTGCATCACACATAGGGTTGGGTATAGTTTGGATTTTAACGATTCCGGTTCTGCTTTTCGATTCCGGTTATTTTCGGTTCTCGATTCCGGTTCTTTGAGAGGGTAAAAATAAGTCCCATGACAAACTGGGAGAAAAACATATTTATGAAAACATTAAGTCAAATCTGTATTCCTATTTAGAAATCACTTCAGACTGTTTAATTTCTTACGGTTATTGAATACAATTATATAAAAATAATCTCTGCATTGTTTAGTTAGTTCAATGTGGTGCAGTTTGAGAATGTACAATTGGCCCAGTCTCCTCTGATGTTACACTGCAACCTGCCTGTGAGACAGAGTCCAACCACACATGTCCAACACATAAGCCTAATAATAATAATAATACATTATATTTATAGCCTATAGGCCTAGCGCTTTTCTACAACTCAAAGACGCTTGCATGCTTACACATGTCCTGCAATACACATGCTGCAGCTGCCCAGCTGCTCACTGTTTGTAAAAGTAAATAAATACTATTTTCATTTCAATAATGTATTTTCTATAGGCCTACCCTGCTTCATAAACAATACTGACATCCCTGTGCTCCTCCGGGTCTGGGGGTCGGGGGATGTGAGGACAGCGCGAGGACACAGACAGGGAGGCTGATTTACTTCATAAAGGAAATGGCGGTCAATATTAACAACATAGGAGCTAAAACGCTTAATAACCTTCATTACGTGTTAAAGAAAGAACATAAGAAAGTTTGACAAAGATTAGGCTGTTAAACGGGCAGCGGGTCTGCTGTGTGTAGAAAGAGAGAGGGAGAGAGAGAACTGCACCGTGCAACGATCAGATGATCCGGAGCAGAGAGAGAGCTGCGGTCCGCGGGGCTCGGCCTCGCCTCCTGTCCTCAGAACTCGTATTAATCCCGGTACCGGACAATTGTTATTTGTTCCTACTCGGAACCGAGTTTTGCTTCCCAACCCTGCCACTGTGCTACACTTCCCGCCCCGCCCCGCCCCCGTCTAACAGTACAGAAAGCGGCGAGATGCATTTCCTTAGGAATCGACAAGCAGAACCGAAACTAACATTTCTAAACGAACAATGGCGGACACGGACAATTTGCGAATGAGTTCTGCATTTTGTAAACTGAGTTTATCAATAATTTGTCAATAAATGAGGGCTAAAAACGTCACTTGTCCGCTGGACAAGTCAATTGAAAGATCTACTTGTCCGACATTGTAAATAACACGTCCCGGGCGGTGGGACGGGTACTTTTTCGCACACTGAAAGAGTACCTGACCTCCCTTTATATAAATAGAACAATAATGTCATTGTTAGCTAATGAATGTTTCCATGCTGAACAACGGCAACATGACAACGTTTTCATTGGTCCCTCTTCTTTAGAGAAGACCAGGAAATGATGGATACACGGATCGTGTTCAAATCAATAGGCACGCAATGACTCTAAATAATAATGATCACGCCACCAGACACACATTCAAACTAAAGGAACCAGCCTGTTTGGAAAATGTGAGAAGTAGAAAGTACAGGTATTTGTGTTCAACATGTAAGAAGTAGAAAGTACAGGTATTTGTGTTCAACATGTAAGAAGTAGAAAGTACAGGTATTTGGGTTCAACATGTAAGAAGTAGAAAGTACAGGTATTTGGGTTCAACATGTAAGAAGTAGAAAGTACAGGTATTTGTGTTCAACATGTAAGAAGTAGAAAGTACAGGTATTTGTGTTCAACATGTAAGAAGTAGAAAGTACAGGTATTTGTGTTCAACATGTAAGAAGTAGAAAGTACAGGTATTGTGTTCAACATGTAAGAAGTAGAAAGTACAGGTATTTGGGTTCAACATGTAAGAAGTAGAAAGTTCAGGTATTTGGGTTCAACATGTAAGAAGTAGAAAGTACAGGTATTTGAGTTCAACATGTAAGAAGTAGAAAGTACAGGTATTTGTGTTCAACATGTAAGAAGTAGAAAGTTCAGGTATTTGGGTTCAACATGTAAGAAGTAGAAAGTTCAGGTATTTGGGTTCAACATGTAAGAAGTCAAAGTAAAAAGTCATCGTAAAATAAGTAGTGGAGAAAAGTACTGATACCGATACTTAAGTACATTACATGTCAAGTACAGTAACGAAGTATTTGTACTCCCCTACTTCCCACCTCTCACACAAACCAGAACTCTGCAGAGTCCGCAGGTTGTTCTGCTGCAGAAAGAGATTTATGAGACCGCACCGATGCTCGTAAAAACGCCTCAGAAAACAACAAGAGAAGCTTTTTTTATAAAGGGCCTATCAATTGTATCAAGACAAAATGGGGACAAGTGCAATATCTAAATAACAGGAAGTGCTATGTGGTTAAAGGTTAAACATATGTGAAAGAAAGAATGAGCTGCTCGGCTGTTAGTCTTCAGATCACGGGTTTGTTTGGTACAGATGCTCAAAGTACTGTTCAAAGATAGCGTGAATAATGAAGCAAACATGAATATTTCATCATCAATCTTTGTTAACCCTGTCGAAATAATCCCAATTAGACCTTTTTTTCAAAGCCATCAGCCCTTACAACTTTTGACCAATTGTAAATTCACCATCAAATATTCATCATAAACGTTGAAAATAACAAGAAATGTAATTAAATGTGTATTTTTTATGCAGAGAAAGCAGAAACATTATTATAGCATTGAGATGAATATGAATATGAATATATTTCATGTAGCTGAGACATCAGAGAAAAAGCTATATCTACATTTAACTACAAAGGAACACGGCTAGCTCGTGACTGTTGAGCAATCAATATACTGCACATATATATAATGTACTACATTCCTGTTTACTGGTTCTACAGCAGTATTATTCCAGTTTACATTCAAATGTTTATTGCATGATGTTCCTATCCAATAAGTCCAATGTTTACACACTTGTAATTGACGATATGATGACGATGAATTAGGGCTGTGCAATTAATCGTATTTTAAATCGCAATTACGATTTTGGCCTGCCACAATTACGAAAACAACATAAACGGAAAAAACAATTTTTTGTTTTGCTAGGTTGTGACCGTGCACTAGGCTGTGCAATTAATCGTATTTTAATCTCGATTACGATTTTGGCTTGCAACGATTACGAAAACAATGTAATCGAAATAAAACGATTATTATTTTTATTAAAAAAAAAAAATGTTTTTTTTTTTTTTTGGTTTTTCAGTTGAATTATACTTTAAATTCAGGGTAATCAACTGTTAAAAACATACTGTTCACATTTTTTTTTTCAATATATGGATTTTTCAAAGTAAATGGATAATCGTTTTTAATAATCGTGATATCAATTATTGACCAAAATAATCGTGATTATGATTTTTGCTATAATCGCACAGCCCTACCGTGCACTGCTACATATTTGATCTAATTAATTTTGGTCTAATTTATTTGTATTTATCATATTTATATATGTTTAGTAGCTTGGGGAAGTGCGCTCCAAAATATTTGTTGATCATTTATTTTATTTATTTTTGTATTGGTTTTTCAGTTGAATTATACGTTCAGGGTAATCAACAGTTCAATACTGTTCAAATTATTATTTGTATTTTTTTAAAGTTCAATAAATAGATTTTTTCAAAGTCAATGAATATTTAATAATCGTGATATCAATTATTGACCAAAATAATCGTGATTATGATTCTTGCCATAATCGCACAGCCCTACGATGAATAGCCTAATCTTGATCTGAGAAGTGACCGTTGTCAGAGAGCTAACGGCGGCTAACCGTGAAGCAGGCAGCAGGCAGGTTTCCTTTTGGAGAGTTATTTATGGTTTAATGTTAATTAGCTGCAGCTGATATAATCTGCCGCTGGCCATGATCGACTTTCAAACCGGAGAGAAGCAACGGTCAGTGTCGGAAAAGATGCTCGTCACCTGAACGTTCGGCACACGGCCATTAAAGCTAAACCACACACACTCATGCTAGCATCTCCGGGAGAAAACACAGAACTGCTCACATCCAGGTATTTAGAGAAAGTCAACGGTCAAAATAAGTGTGATTGGTCATGATGTGCACAAACAGGGGATTTGACCACCGTTGCTCTCAGGGTAATACACAGAAATAATCATAAGAGCTGAGAACAAGGACACAGGACTATTGTGTAAATACATTTGTGTAAAAACAGGACGATATCGGAGACAAAAAGCACCAATGGACATCAAGATAATATCCATCATGTCAAAATGTGGACGTGTTGAGGTTAAATAAATAACCAACGTTCATCCTGAGGGGAACATGAACGCCTGGAGCTAATTGCATGGAAACTCATCCAAAAGTTGTTGAATTATATTACTAAAAAAACACACTTGACAACCTGTTAGTGCTAGAGGAAAAGGGTTCAGAGGGGGACCGAAGTCAGAAGGATTCATCCTCTGGGGATCATGAATGCCTGGAGCCTCATCCAAAAGTTGTTGAATTATATTACTAAAAGACACACTTGACAACTTCATTATGTTGCTTGAGGAAAAGGGTTCAGAGGGCGACCGAAGTCAGCAGGATTCATCTCTGGGGAACACGAATTCCTGAAGAAAACTGCATGGCAACCTATCCAAAATTATGTTTAATTATCTTACTCAGAAGCACAATTGTCAGCCTGTTAGTGTTAGAGTAAGAAAGGGTGAGAAAAGGGTTCAGAGGGGACCAAAGACAGAAGGGTTCATCCTCTGGGGGATCATGAATGTCTACAGAAAGTGCATGGAAACTCTGCCAGTAGTGGTTGAATTACTCAAAAACAAAACCCACACATGTCAACCCCCTGTTGCTACGGGAAACGTCAGAGGGTCACCAAAGTCACTAGGATTCATCCTCTGGGGATCATGAATGCCTAAATCAAATTGCATGGAAACTCATCCAAAAGTTGTTCAATTATCTTAATCAAACCACACATGACAACTTCATCATGACGCTCGAGGAAAAGTCAGAGGGTCCCCAAAGTCAGAAGGATTCATCCTCTGGGAATCATGAATGTCGTGCCAACCCATGAAGTAGATGTTGATATATATCAGTGTATTAAATACAAACTTTGACTGGACTAAATGTGTTATTAAGCTCTGAGAAGAAGCCGGTGGGACTTGAGAAAGTGGTCGCATGTCTTCAGCAGCTGAAACGGATTTGAACCATCATTTATTTGATCGTTTCGAGGGAGGAACTCATTCTATAACGAGGTCTTCAGGCTTCATTTGGTGTCCTTTAATGCAACAATAATGCTGAGACTTACCAATTTTCTGGTTGAAGATCTTGTCGAACGTCAGCTCGTCTCTCTCCTCCAGATACTTCTGCATCACACTGCGAATACTGTGAACACAGAGGGGCAAAAACGTGGATTAATAAACACATCATCTTCATATGTAAGAGTCAGAATAAGTCCCACAGCGATGGAAGTTTACAGTGTTACACTAGGCAAGCAATAATAACCAAGAAAAGCACCACATAAGTCATAAGAATAAGTGAACAACCATAGCTAAGAAATGAGTAGCAGGCAGCAGTTTAAAAGAAGTGATGTAACTAACATATAAAGTATTGAGAGCTTAACAAATGCCTGCTTTTACATAACGCACAGCTCAATTACAAATATGTTTACTATATTGCACATTGCAGGTTTATTGCACAGATTAAGCGTCTTTGAGTTACTAGAAAAGCGCTATATAAGTGTCACGTATTATTATTGCAACCGTCTGAATCAGAATGACACTAGGGCTGTGCGATTATGGCAAAAATCATAATCACGATTATTTTTGGTCAATAATTGATATCATGATTATTAAAAACGATGATTCATTTACTTTGAAAACATCCATTTATTGAAAAAAAAAATGTGAACAGTATGTTTTTAACAGTTGATTACCCTGAACTTTAAGTATAATTCAACTGAAAAACCAAAAAAAAAAAATATTACATTTTTTTTTTTTTTTAAATAAAATATTAATCGTTTTATTTCGATTACGTTGTTTTCGTAATCGTTGCAAGCCAAAATCGTAATTGCGATTAAAATACGATTAATTGCACAGCCCTATGCTATAGTGTAATACAAAGCTGATCTGAGACATCCTCTTCCAGATCCCAGCCTTATTTTGGGACTCTCCCTGCCACCTGTCCCCTGAAACTGAACTGTGGGAAGAGAGGGACACATGGGAGGCAGCGGGGGGACCTGGAGAGAAACATGCTGCCCTGGGAACGGGTGTTAATGAGAGGAGAGCTGGGAGGATGAATCAATTAGCGCACCCCCCCCCCCCCGGGCCCATTAACACCACAGCACCTCCTGCAGGGTTCACCTCCTGATGGTGCTAGTTGTGTCCCAGAAGCATCACAATCATGAAGAAGCTGCCACGATCACGTCCAAATAAACGTTGAAGACTAGAGAAGCTCAGTGGACATTTTTTTTAAACGACAGCTAAAGACAACCCCCCCACTTTAAAGGTCCCCTATCATACTGTTCTTCATCAATATATCACAGGTCTCAGATATACAGGAGAGAGAGAAATCATTAGTCCGGCAGCGCTCAGTCGGTAGGGGCTTGGACTGTGAGCCGTAGGGTCGACGGTTCAAGTCCCCGAACAGACCTAAAATATGGAGTGTGGACTGCTACTTGGAGAGTCCCAGTTCACCTCCTGGGCCCTGCCGTGGTGCCCTTGAGCCCTGGTACTAGACTCCTGGTGCTAGACTCCTGGTGCTAGACTCCTGGTGCTAGACTCCTGGTACTGGTGCTAGACTCCTGGTACTGGTGCTAGACTCCTGGTACTGGTGCTAGACTCCTAGTACTAGACTCCTAGTACTAGACTCCTGGTACTGGTGCTAGACTCCTGGTGCTAGACTCCTGGTGCTAGACTCCTGGTGCTGGTACTAGACTCCTGGTGCTAGACTCCTAGTACTAGACTCCTGGTGCTAGACTCCTGGTACTGGTACTAGACTCCTGGTGCTAGACTCCTAGTACTAGACTCCTAGTACTAGACTCCTGGTTCTAGACTCCTGGTACTGGTACTAGACTCCTGGTGCTAGACTCCTGGTGCTAGACTCCTAGTACTAGACTCCTGGTACTAGACTCCTGGTACTGGTGCTAGACTCCCGGTGCTAGACTCCCGGTGCTAGACTCCGGTGCTAGACTCCCGGTGCTAGACTCCCGGTGCTAGACTCCTGGTGCTAGGATGGGTTCAAAGCAGAGAACACTGTGTGCTATGTGCTCTGCATGTGAGACCATTACAGAGGGTTTCATCCCTCCCAATTCTATTCTATTATTTATTTTATTTGTTATTATCACACCTTTGACCTCCTGTGTCTCCTAACCTGTTGAAATGTTATATTTTGCTGCATGTATCTGTAAAGGTTTTAAAATCTGATCGAGGGGAATTTCTTGTTGAGCTGCACGTGATGTATGAAAAGTGCTATATAAATAAAGCTTTATTATTATTATTATAATTAGTGCAAGGACTCTAATGTCAATAAGTGTTATTTTTTTTATTAATATGAATACAAATGGACCATTAGACATGTTCAGACACTGTGCCATTAACTCCCGTTAAAACACAAGAGGGGAAAACAATTGTTCTTTCCATTGACTTAGTTTTTAAAAAGTGACGTCATGTCATTTTGGCTGCTGGCAATCAAGCTTACGATGTTATGTAAAGCGCCTTTGAGCATTAGGAAAAGCGCTATAAAAATCCCAAGTGTTATTATTAAAAGCTTCAGGGTGTTTAAGCTCACCATCAACAGGGTACAGAAAACAGAACTAAGTTTCTATTAGCTTACCAATCTACCTAGCCTCAAGCAATGGATGCCTGTGGATTATTCTTTTTATAAATGTAGGCTAATATATAAAAACAATGAGGCATAATTTGACCTACGACTGGTAGCATTCAAACTGTAGGCGATGATACACCAAAGGGTCATGTTTTTAGGTCAATACATATGTAAATGCATGCTTTACTACTACGTGTATTTATATCCAGCTACAGACGAGCAAAAGAGGAAAAGCAAGTGTCACTTTTCTGAAGCAAAGACACACAGAAAAGCCAAATTAACACGTTTATTTTAACTCAATGACACTGAAACTATGACTTCATAATGCTCAAACTAGGGCTGTGCAATTCATCGTATTTTAATCTCGATTACGATTTTGGCTTGCAACGATTACGAAAACAACGTAATCGAAATAAAACGATTATTATTTTTATAAAAAAAAAAAAAATGTAATTATTATTTTTAATTATTTTTTTTTTTGGTTTTTCAGTTGAATTAAACTTAAAGTTCAGGGTAATCAACTGTTAAAAACATACTGTTCACATTTTTGTTTCAATAAATGGATGTTTTCAAAGTAAATGGATAATCGTTTTTAATAATCATGATATCAATTATTGACCAAAATAATCGTGATTATGATTTTTGCCATAATCGCACAGCCCTAGCTCAAACTAGGAACCTCAAAACAACGAGTGATCCGACCAGTACTCCCAGTTGGTTTGCAGATTTGAATAAGAGCATAATTTGACATACGATTAGCCTTTGGTAGCATTCAAACTGTAGGCCATGATACACCAAAGTCAATTAACTCAATGACACTGAAACTATGACTTCGTTCATAATGCTCAAACTAGGAGCCTCAAAACAACGAGTGATCAGACCAGTACACCCAGTTGGTTTGAATATAAGTGGGAAGGAGCGTGAATGCAACATTTTTGAAGTGCAGCGACAGGAACAAGAAGCTAGGAAGTAAACACTTCCTCTTTCTGAGGAGCGGGGTGAATCACCAGCAGCTGACTTTTTATTCTCTGAAGCCTGCACACTTTGGTGACACTTAGTGTACGAGTGGAGCCTTATTAGGCGTCAAAAACACATGAGGGGGGGGGGGTGTTTCCACTAGTGTGTGTGTGTGGTGAGGTTAGATATAGAGGACATCACACACAGGTGCAGAAATGCATTTAATCGTGCATTTTTATAATATCACAAACAGCTCTTACATGTTCATAGCTGTTGACGCGTGAAAAGATAACATTTAACTGATATTGCAATTGCGATATGATCCACAATATAAGAGGGAATTATCATTTTTCTTGAACCAATTGGATAATGCACTAGTTTATGTTTTGCAATTTTTATGAAATGTCGATTACTTGTCTAGCCCTAGTCATATCAAAGTGCTTTGTGCCATTCAAGCCCTAAAAAATAACATTTTAAACCTCAAACCTTAACGATTATTATCATATCCATTACTATAATGATTATTCTCAAGGCTAATGACCTCGAATTGTAAAAAATGTCCATTAGTGTTATTAAAAATCAATGATATAATCTTTAAAAGTCTCAAAATGTAAGAATATTGAGTTTAATGTCATGAAAATTGACAATATATATATTTTGTGGCCTGAAAACTGCATTTTCTGCATGAAACACGTTAAATACTCTCTGTTTCAAAGTGCCAGCTGACGTTATTATCACACAGAGACGTTGTTGTGAAGCGTTGACACAGAAGAAGCGTCTCCTCACACCAGCTTCAGCTCCCGGCGGCAGATGACCGAGCTCCTGCTGTGACTGACAGAAAGGCTTCTGGCTTCACATATATAAATAATATGTAATTAATATAAATAAATATGGAAATATGACGAAGGGGCCCGAGGAAACTTATAGGAGCGGAGGGAGGGCGGTCACAAGCGTATTTAATGAGAAACAGACGGCAGGATTCCTTTACAGTTCACGGTATTTTAAAGTCTCATTATGTGTGATGAATTAAATATGAAGTAGTCGCACCTAGGTGTCGATAAAGGAGTTTCAAAGAAGTTGCTTTGGGGTTTAGTTGATATAAATAAAGCAGATATAAACAGGGTTTTTCTAGAAAGATACAGTTTGAGATAAGATCATATATATCAAATCTGGCGACCGTATACAAGATGTCTCCTGACGTGAACCGCAACGTGACGTGAACCGCAACGTGAACAACGTGACGTGAACAACAACGTGACGTAAGCCACAACGTGACGTGAGCCGCAACGTGACGTGAGCCGCAACGTGACGTGAGCCGCAACGTGACGTGAACCGCAACGTGACGTGAACCGCAACGTGACGTGAACAACGTGACGTGAGCCACAACGTGACGTGAGCCACAACGTGACGTGAGCCACAACGTGACGTGAGCCACAACGTGACGTGAGCCACAACGTGACGTGAGCCACAACGTGACGTGAGCCACAACGTGACGTGAGCCACAACGTGACGTGAGCCACAACGTGACGTGAGCCACAACGTGACGTGAGCCACAACGTGACGTAAGCCACAACGTGACGTAAGCCACAACGTGACGTAAACCACAACGTGACGTAAACCACAACGTGACGTAAGCCACAACGTGACGTAAGCCACAACGTGACGTAAGCCACAACGTGACGTAAGCCACAACGTGACGTGAACCACAACGTGACGTGAACCACAACGTGACGTGAACAACAACGTGACGTGAACACAACGTGACGTAAACAACAACGTGACAACGTGACGTAAGCCGCAACGTGACGTAAGCCGCAACGTGACGTAAGCCGCAACGTGACGTAAGCCGCAACGTGACGTAAGCCGCAACGTGACGTAAGCCGCAACGTGACGTAAACCGCAACGTGACGTAAGCCGCAACGTGACGTAAGCCGCAACGTGACGTAAGCCGCAACGTGACGTAAGCCGCAACGTGACGTAAACCGCAACGTGACGTAAACCGCAACGTGACGTAAACCGCAACGCGACGTAAACCACAAAGTGACGTAAACAACAACGTGAGATTGTTGTCCAAAAAATACATTTAATATTGCATTTGTAACAAAAACCACAAAAAAAACTATAATATAATTAATTTTATTTAATTAAACTTATATAATAATTACAAAAATACGATAATTAAATAAAATACATTATAATACATTTGCGCGATCTTTAAGGCTGAAACATGCATTTAATAAAATATTATATATATTATATTATATAATTAAAATATTATTATTTTATGAGAATGTCTAATAACTACTTTTAAAAATAATAATTAAAGTTTTTGTACTGCAAGTATACTGTGAAGCTGATATTTCTGTACTTTAAGTAGTACTATTTCTACACTGTGTATATTAAAAGGTGTGAATAATGGTGATAATAATACGATTGTAAATAACAAATATCTTAACATTAGTGAGCATTCTCACTAACTGCATCATAGTGTGGTACGGCAACTGCTCCGCCTCAGACCAGAAATCACTCCCAACGGGTAGTGAAGCTGCCCAGCGGATCACCGGCACCCACCCACCCACCCACCCACCATTAGGAACATTATCCACAAACGCTGTCTGGGCAAATCCAGGAACATCATCAAGGATGCCTCCCACCCCAACAACAGACTGTTCACCCTCCTTCCATCCGGCAGGCGTTACAGAAGCGTCCGTGGCATATTTGATCTAATTTATTTTAGTCTAATATTTTTATTTATCATATTTATATATGTTTAGTAGCTTGTTGAAGTGCGCTCCAAAATATTTGTTGATCTTGTTTATTGGTATTATTATTATTATATCATTTATTTTTGTATTGGTATTTATTATTATTATATCATTTATTTTTGTATTGGTATTTATTATTTTTATATCATTTATTTTTGTATTGGTATTTATTATTTTTATATCATTTATTTTTGTATTGGTATTTATTATTTTGATATTATTTATTTAAATGTAAATATAAATGTATCATTTAATTATTTTTGTATTGGTTTTTCAGTTGAATTATACGTTCAGGGTAATCAACAGTGAAAAAGACACTGTTCAAATTATTATTTGTATTTGTTTTAAAGTTCAATAAATGGATGTTTTCAAAGTCAATGAATAATCGCATTTAATAATCAATTATTGACCCAAATAATCGTGATTATGATTTTTGCCATAATCGCACAGCCCTAGTTTCTTTGTAGATGTGTTGCTCATTCAATACTCCCTGTATTGTCAGTTTTTATAATATGCACCTTGCATTTATTTATATTTGCACATCTTGCATTTCTGGTTGGATACTAACTGCATTTCATTGGCTTGTACCTGAACTTTGCAAAATGACAATAACGTTTAATCTAATCTAATCTAACTACAGGGCTGCAGTTGAGTGGAAAATGTTGCAAAACACACGTGTATATATTATTCATTATATGCTGCACTACTTCTCACTTGGTTAACTTTCAGTACCGCAGTGAAAGGTCAGAGAACATGCAACGTAAGGGGTTTCCAGATTATTTCTCTCTTAATTTTTTCTGTTTTCAGCTGTTTTTCCACCATTAAAGTCAGCAGTGAGTGAGTGAGTGAGTCGGTCATTATCTGCTGATCTGAACCAACACGCTGTTCAACACTACAGGAAGTATGCAGATGTGTAAATATTTAACATATTACCAGGATGTCTGTGGGCATGTAATTGAACGGTGTTGATAACACCAGCTCTGCCCTGTTCAAATATGCTTTACACTCCACCTGACCTCTGTAATTCTCACAATGTGATAGGACACAATGAGCGGCGTTATGTTTGTCTGGGTGAAGCAAACATGAGCTAATTTAATCCTCCACACATGCACTGACTCTGGAACTCTTTATAGACTTTAAACCTGTTTTTCTGGCTGCTGTGGTTTAGAGCAGGTTTCAAAAGAGACAGATTGAGCCATTTGAAGACTGGCGCAATTTCTTATTAACTCACGAGGCACTCAAAAGATTAAGAAGTCGTTTTGGTTTCAGTTTTGATGCCTTTATACTTGTTAAGACATCCATTAACCCTAAAATGAGTCGGCATGTTAGCACTTCCTCTTCCTTCTTCAATGTTATTTTAAATAAGTTGTTGGTGGTTGTTAGCCTGGAATAAGGTCTGTGGTAAACATCAAATATGTCAGTAAATCCCACACTGGTGAATTTAGGAACAGAAGTTGCTGACAAGTGTCTAAATGAGACGATTCAACATCATCAGGCACAACATTAGCCGCCTTTAGCTTAGCGGTGGTGACGTGAAGTCATGTGACCGTGCTGTTGTTTCTTTATAGCCCAACATTAGCCACCTTTAGCTTAGCAGTGGTGACGTGAAGTCATGTGACCGTGCTCTAGTTCCTTTATAGCCCAACATTAGCCGCCTTTAGCTTAGCGGTGGTGACGTGAAGTCATGTGACCGTGCTGTAGTTCCTTTATAGCCCAACATTAGCCACCTTTAGCTTAGCGGTGGTGACGTGAAGTCATGTGACCGTGCTGTAGTTCCTTTATAGCTCAACATTAGCCGCCTTTAGCTTAGCGGTGGTGATGTGAAGTCATGTGACCGTGCTGTAGTTCCTTTATAGCCCAACATTAGCCACCTTTAGCTTAGCGGTGGTGACGTGAAGTCATGTGACCGTGCTCTAGTTCCTTTATAGCCCAACATTAGCCGCCTTTAGCTTAGCGGTGGTGATGTGAAGTCATGTGACCGTGCTGTAGTTCCTTTATAGCCCAACATTAGCCACCTTTAGCTTAGCAGTGGTGACGTGAAGTCATGTGACCGTGCTCTAGTTCCTTTATAGCCCAACATTAGCCGCCTTTAGCTTAGCGGTGGTGACGTGAAGTCATGTGACCGTGCTGTAGTTCCTTCATAGCCCAACATTAGCAGCCTTTAGCTTAGCGGTGGTTACGTGAAGTCATGTGACCGTGCTGTAGTTCCTTCATAGCCCAACATTAGCCACCTTTAGCTTAGCGGTGGTGACGTGAAGTCATGTGACCGTGCTGTAGTTACTTTATAGCCCAACATTAGCCACCTTTAGCTTAGCGGTGGTGACGTGAAGTCATGTGACCGTGCTGTAGTTCCTTTATAGCCAAACATTAACTTTTTACTTAAGAAATCATAAACTGGTGTTAATACGTGGAGATTATCCTGCTGAACAATTCACTTTTGGGATTTAGCGGTCCTTATTTATTGCTTTGACAGAAACATCTAATTATCGAATGCTATTACTTTTAAAGAGTCCCTATTCTGCCATTTTCAGGTTCCTATCAGTATGTAGTGTCTCTACTTTAAAGAGTCCTCTCCTGCTGATGTTCAGGTGTATATCAGTATGTAGTGTCTCTACTTTAAAGAGTCCTCTCCTGCTGATGTTCAGGTGTATATCAGTATGTAGTGTCTCTACTTTAAAGAGTCCTCTCCTGCTGATGTTCAGGTGTATATCAGTATGTAGTGTCTCTACTTTAAAGAGTCCTCTCCTGCTGATGTTCAGGTGTATATCAGTATGTAGTGTCTCTCTACTTTAAAGAGTCCTCCTGCTGATGTTCAGGTGTATATCAGTATGTAGTGTCTCTACTTTAAAGAGTCCTCTCCTGCTGATGTTCAGGTGTATATCAGTATGTAGTGTCTCTACTTTAAAGAGTTCTCTCCAGCTGATGTTCAGGTGTATATCAGTATGTAGTGTCTCTACTTTAAAGAGTCCTCTCCTGCTGATGTTCAGGTGTATATCAGTATGTAGTGTCTCTCTACTTTAAAGAGTCCTCTCCTGCTGATGTTCAGGTGTATATCAGTATGTAGTGTCTCTACTTTAAAGAGTCCTCTCCTGCTGATGTTCAGGTGTATATCAGTATGTAGTGTCTCTACATGTCTCCATGCTTTAATGTTCAAAAAGCTCTTTATTTTTCTCATACTGTCTGTGCTGCAGCACTTCTTTTCACCCTCTGTCTGAAACCAGAGCCCAGTCTGCTCTGATTGGTTAGCTGGCCGCTTAGAGATGTCCCGCCCCACCCCTTAGTCAATTGTGTAGTTTCATGTAGCTGAGCACAGGAAGAGTTCTGCAAAGAAATGGACTGAAACTAGTTGCTAAAAATACGACGTACAGCAGGAAACTGTAGGTTACACACAACTGCGATGACTCAAGTGTGACAGTGGTTTGGCCCTTTTGGAAATCTTTAGAGTACTGCAGAGTTTGCGTTCGAAGCAGAGCTGTCTTTCACGAGAGAAATGGGCCCATTGGTGCTTTTTGTAATGAGTCACTGTTTCATCCAAAGAGAGAGATAACAACCAGTGCTGTGAAAAGTGAACACCCCGCGAGAACCACAAAGTAATATTAAAAATGTTACGAGAAACAATATTACACAACTGCAGAGAGAGGATATTACAATTAGAGATGATACTGATGGAAAACAGCGTGGTGCAAAGTGGTTTAAAAGCAGAACCAATATTAAATTAGCATCTGGATGTCGTTTTTCACTAATGGAAATAATACTTGTGTTACGGGACAATTTAGATTTCAGGTAGTAACCAAGCCCGTTGACAGCTCTCTTTGTACACTGCCAACATTAACATATGTTATTATAGTTGTGCAGAATTCAAGCTGAATGTGTTGTTCTGGCGATTGGAAAATAATAATTTATGGTTGCAATTGTGTATCTGCTCGTATTAGCTTAGGTATCTGTCTACTAACTTCTAGCTAGAACGCATATGGCTTGAAAAGGAGACAGAATCCACATTGTTATTCCTTTAAAAATGCAAAAAGAACACTATCTATTTGCTAACTTTAAATATTTACACGGGACAGAGCTGTGTTTTTCTTTGGGCTTAAGACAAGCGTGCAGAAAGCAGCTTGCAGTGCGTGTTTAACAGATAAAAAAATAATTATTACAGTTTGTAGTTTTGCTCGACAATGATCTCTGTGTACACACAAGATTATACGTTATGGAGAATGATGCACGCAACGTGGAAGCAATGTTACACCCAAAACAACCCTTATGGTTTTTACTATTTACTAATGTTATACTACCTGCTACTGAATTACTTTTCTGTTCACTTTCTTTATAATGCTACACCTTGGGTTTGACTTTTATTTAATTAAAGGATGCCTATTCTGCTGATGTTCAGGTGTATATCAGTATGTAGTGTCTCTACTTTAAAGAGTCCTCTCCTGCTGATGTTCAGGTGTATATCAGTATGTAGTGTCTCTACTTTAAAGAGTCCTCTCCTGCCGATGTTCAGGTGTATATCAGTATGTAGTGTCTCTACTTTAAAGAGTCCTCTCCTGCTGATGTTCAGGTGTATATCAGTATTTAGTGTCTCTACTTTAAAGAGTCGTCTCCTGCTGATGTTCAGGTGTATATCAGTATTAGTGCCTCTACTTTAAAGAGTCCTCTCCTGCTGATGTTCAGGTGTATATCAGTATTTAGTGCCTCTACTTTAAAGAGTCCTCTCCTGCTGATGTTCAGGTGTATATCAGTATGTAGTGTCTCTACTTTAAAGAGTCCTCTCCTGCTGATGTTCAGGTGTATATCAGTATTTAGTGTGTCTACTTTAAAGAGTCCTCTCCTGTTGATGTTCAGGTGTATATCAGTATGTAGCGTCTCTACTTTAAAGAGTCCTCTCAAACAGTACAAGTGTAGATGTTTGTTTTAAAATAACTGCCATGTGTGGAATAAATAAATAAGTATTTCAAGATAGTGACATCCCTCCGATGTCTCCCCCCTTTCTCCACCATTTTGTATATATCTGAGACCAATAATATATTGATGAAAACCAGTATAATCGGGGTCCTTTGAGGTAAAGCCTGCTGTCTGGTTGTTATTCTTCTGACAGGACACTTTATATATTTCAAGATAGTGACATCCCTCCGATTCTCCACCTCGATTCTCGATAACGGCTAACTTTCTCCTCTGAACGGCCTCCAGTGTTGCCGTTAAAATCTCACCTCTCTGCAGAGACTCAGCCTGGGTCCTTGGAGAATGTGGCATCACTACGTTACCTGCAAAGTGACCCCTTTAACTGCAACAGGCATGAACTGGACGCCTCACACACACACAGCTGCTGAAACCATGGGTCCACAGATAATATAAGATCATTAGTTGTCACCGCAATAAACCGCATTTAATTGTTTCTTAATGTACATTATTTAATTTCATATGATGTTCTTGTACATATCCTATATTCTAAAAGACCTTCTTGTCAATAGTCAATCTTGTCAAAGCCCACTGAGACGCCAATTGTGTAATATTGGGCTATAGAAATACACTTTGAATTGATTTGATTTAGAAAATAAAGAAATAGAAAATATCTCAAAATAGAAAATAGAACTGAACTTAAAAGTAAAAATAAATACACATTGACAGTGAAAGATAAAAATCTGTCAAATAAAGATAATAAATACAATTCTTCTTCTGGGTAACATACTTGTTTTCAAAACTCACTCAAGGGATCTAAATTTAAGGTGTTTTAAAAAACAGATTGCAAAAGAAATGGAGAAAATTATTGCCACAAAAAATCTAAACGTGGTAACACGATGTGAAATGGAAAACAATCAGCTCGAATGAAGAGTAGGAATATATGGAATATAGAATATGCTTGGCGTGTTTAAGGTGTGTGTTTAAGGTGTGTGTTTAAGGTGTGTGTTTAAGGTGTGTTTTTAAGGTGTGTGTTTAATGTGTGTGTTGAATGTGTATGTTAATGTGTGTGTTAATGTGTGTGTTAATGTGTGTGTGTTAATGTGTGTGTGTTAATGTGTGTTTTAATGTGTGTGTTTAAAGTGTGTATTTAAAGTGTGTGTTTAAAGTGTGTGTTTAAAGTGTGTGTTAATGTGTGTGTTAAAGTGTGTTGAATGTATGTGTTAATGTGTGTTAATGTGTGTGTTTGAAGTGTGTGTTTAAAGTGTGTGTTTAATGTGTGTGTTTAATGTGTGTGTTAAAGTGTGTGTTTAAAGTGTGTGTTTAATGTGTGTGTTTAATGTGTGGTTTAATGTGTGTTAATGTGTGTGTTAATGTGTGTGTTAAAGTGTGTGTTAAAGTGTGTGTTTAATGTGTGTGTTTAATGTGTGTGTTAAAGTGTGTGTGTTAAAGTGTGTGTTTAAAGTGTGTGTTAAATGTGTGTGTTAAATGTGTGTGTTAATGTGTGTGTTTAATGTGTGTGTTAATGTGTGTGTTTAATGTGTGTGTTAAAGTGTGTGTTAAAGTGTGTGTTAATGTGTATGTTAATGTGTGTGTTAATGTGTGTGTTAATGTGTGTGTTTGTGTGTGTTTAATGTGTGTGTTTAATGTGTGTGTTCAAAGTGTGTGTTCAAAGTGTGTGTTTAAAGTGTGGTTTAAGGTGTGTGTTTAAGGTGTGTGTTGAATGTGTGTTTAATGTGTGTGTTTAATGTGTGTGTTAATGTGTGTGTTCAAAGTGTGTGTTTAATGTGTGTGTTAATGTGTGTGTTAATGTGTGTGTTAATGTGTGTGTTAATGTGGTGTTAATGTGTGGTTAATGTGTGTGTGTTAATGTGTGTGTTAATGTGTGTGTTGAATGTGTGTGTTGAATGTGTGTTGAATGTGTGTGTTAAATGTGTGTGTTTAAATGTGTGTGTTAATGTGTGTGTTAATGTGTGTGTTGAATGTGTGTGTTTAAAGTGTGTGTTTAAAGTGTGTGTTTAATGTGTGTGTTAATGTGTGTTTAATGTGTGTGTTAATGTGTGTGTTAAAGTGTGTGTTAATGTGTGTGTTAATGTGTGTGTTAATGTGTGTGTTTAATGTGTGTGTTTAATGTGTGTGTTTAAAGTGTGTGTTTAAAGTGTGTTAATGTGTGTGTTTAATGTGTGTGTTTAATGTGTGTGTTGAATGTGTGTGTTGAATGTGTGTGTTAAAGTGTGTGTTAATGTGTGTGTTAATGTGTGTGTGTTAATGTGTGTGTTAATGTGTGTGTTTAATGTGTGTGTTTAATGTGTGTGTTTAAAGTGTGTGTTTAATGTGTGTGAATGTGTGTGTTAATGTGTGTGTAATGTGTGTGTTAATGTGTGTTTGGTTGTTGGATGTGTGTGTTAATGTGTGTGTTAATGTGTGTGTTAATGTGTGTGTTAATGTGTGTGTTAATGTGTGTTTAATGTGTGTGTTAATGTGTGTGTTAATGTGTGTTTAAGTGTGTTTAAAGTGTGTGTTTAATGTGTGTGTTTAAAGTGTGTGTTAATGTGGTGTTTAAAGTGTGTGTTAAGGTGTGTGTTTAATGGTGTGTTGAATGTGTGTTTAATGTGTGTGTTAATGTGTGTGTTAATGTGTGTGTTAATGTGTGTGTGTTAATGTGTGTGTTTAATGTGTGTGTTTAATGTGTGTGTTTAATGTGTGTGTTGAATGTGTGTTTAATGTGTGTGTTTAATGTGTGTGTTGAATGTGTGTGTTAATGTGTGTGTTTAAAGTGTGTGTTAATGTGTGTGTTAATGTGTGTGTTAAGTGTGTGTTTAAAGTGTGTGTTGAATGTGTGTGTTAATGTGTGTGTTAATGTGTGTGTTAATGTGTGTGTTAATGTGTGTGTTAATGTGTGTGTTGAATGTGTGTTTAAGTGTGTTTAAAGTGTGTTTAAGTGTGTGTTTAATGTGTGTGTTAAAGTGTGTGTTAATGTGTGTTTTAATGTGTGTGTTAATGTGTGTGAAAGTGTGTGTTAAAGTGTGTGTTAATGTGTGTGTTTAAAGTGTGTGTTTAATGTGTGTGTGTTAATGTGTGTGTTAAAGTGTGTGTTAATGTGTGTGTTTAAAGTGTGTGTTAATGTGTGTGTTAATGTGTGTGTTAATGTGTGTGTTAATGTGTGTTTAATGTGTGTGTTTTGGTTGTTGGATGTTCTGGGATGTCAACGTAGTTTCCTGACATGCTGAAGCGATCCTATTGACTGTTTTCGTCTTGTCCGATGAGAGTTTTTAAATCTTTGTGAGATGGGAATGTCATCTCCCCTACATTGTTATGTCCTTATTTGTGCTTAACAAATAAATAAATAAACAAACATGCATGCTTTATAGAAGTTTGGCACACAATCTCTTCGATCTTCATCAAATTCTTTTCCACCAACGTCACAGATAGCGTCCTCCCTCTCCGTCTCCGCGTGTGTTGGCCACACTCCTAATTTAGGAATTAAAGTAATTCCTCTGAATCCATCTGAAGCACTCGGGCGCGATAACGATGCGTGTGTGTGATTAGAGAAAAGCATCAGTATTTCTCTCGGTTACATTGGACACATTACCGAGACGATAATGACCTAATTGACCTGTTTTAAGAACATTTTCAGATATGAAAAGTAATGCTCTGAAGGCTGATTTACTCCGTGTAATGGTGGCTTTACAAGTCCATTAGCTGAGGCTTTCATCTGCGTCTGTGTGATAGTGAGCCATAAATAATAGCGCTCATATCCGACATGAAATCACTAAATACACCACGTTCACAAAAGAAGCTTGTACCGATGTGTGTATAGAAACGCCTCTGCAGGACGCACTTTAAAACTCCATGAAGTGCGTGTGTGTGCGTGTATGTGTAGGCATCACGTGATGACCTGCGACCCTGCTGGATAATGTGCTAGTCAGAGGTGGGAAGTAGTGGAGAACAAATACTTCGTTACTGTACTTAAGTACATGTTTCTGGTATCAGTACTTTACTCCACTACTTATTTTCCTGAAGACTTTCTACTTCTTACATTTTGAACACAAATACCTGTACTTTCTACTTCTTACATGTTGAACCAAATACCTGTACTTTCTACTTCTTACATGTTGAACCCAAATACCTGTACTTTCTACTTCTACATGTTGAACACAAATACCTGTACTTTCTACTTCTTACATGTTGAACCCAAATACCTGTACTTTCTACTTCTTACATGTTGAACCCAAATACCTGTACTTTCTACTTCTTACATGTTGAACCCAAATACCTGTACTTTCTACTTCTTACATGTTGAACCAAATACCTGTACTTTCTACTTCTTACATGTTGAACACAAATACCTGTACTTTCTACTTCTTACATGTTGAACTCAAATACCTGTACTTTCTACTTCTTACATGTTGAACACAATACCTGTACTTTCTACTTCTTACATTTTGAACACAAATACCTGTACTTTCTACTTCTACATGTTGAACCAAATACCTGTACTTTCTACTTCTTACATGTTGAACCCAAATACCTGTACTTTCTACTTCTTACATGTTGAACCAAATACCTGTACTTTCTACTTCTTACATGTTGAACACAAATACCTGTACTTTCTACTTCTTACATGTTGAACACAAATACCTGTACTTTCTACTTCTTACATGTTGAACCCAAATACCTGTACTTTCTACTTCTTACATGTTGAACTCAAATACCTGTACTTTCTACTTCTTACATGTTGAACTCAAATACCTGTACTTTCTACTTCTTACATGTTGAACCCAAATACCTGTACTTTCTACTTCTTACATGTTGAACTCAAATACCTGTACTTTCTACTTCTTACATGTTGAACCCAAATACCTGTACTTTCTACTTCTCACATTTCCCAAACAGGCTGGTTCCTTTAGTTTGAATGTGTGTTTGGTGGCGTGATCATTATTATTTAGAGTCATTGCGTGCCTATTGATTTGAACACGATCCGTGTATCCATCATTTCCTGGTCTTCTCTAAAGAAGAGGGACCAATGAAAACGTTGTCATGTTGCCGTTGTTCAGCATGGAAACATTCATTAGCTAACAATGACATTATGTTCTATTAATATAAAGGGAGGTCAGGTACTCTTTAAAACAGCTGCTAGTTATGGGTACTTTTTACTTAAGTACATTTCAAAGCCCTCTTTACTTTGACTTGAGTAAAGAAGTTTAGTCAGTACTTCTACTTTCACCAGAGTATTTTTAAACACGAGTACTTCTACTTGAGTAAAGGATGCGTGTACTCGTGCCCTCTCTGGTGCTGATCAGTCAAACGTCCTGCTGTTGTCTTTAGTTTGATCCTCAGCTCGTCCTCAGTGTCTCGTGTTTGCCGGCCCTTGGATTATCTTTTCGAGCGTCAATGTGTCTCAACCCGGATTCTTGAGTGAACGTCTAATGAGGAGCAGCGAACTCAATTAGTGAGGCGTTCAGTTTCACCGTCACACAGGATGATGACACACGGCCTAACTAAGCACTAACAACTTTACACTGTGTGTGAAGGCACACTATCATGCTCAATAACATCACCTGTGTTTCACTTTAACCCTCGGGTGGGGTTTTGGGTATGTACACAAGGTATTTCTCAATCTGAAATTCCATGGCTCTTGTTCTGTAAAAACATTTTAAAAATATTTTGGACACATGCTTAACTGTCTCCATATGTGTGGAGTATGTCCTTTGTACAATACAAATGCATCAGCAGGAGAGGACTCTTTAAAGTAGAGACACTACATACTGATATACACCTGAACATCAGCAGGAGAGGACTCTTTAAAGTAGAGACACTACATACTGATATACACCTGAACATCAGCAGGAGAGGACTCTTTAAAGCAGAGACACTACATACTGATATACCTGAACATCAGCAGGAGAGGACTCTTTAAAGTAGAGACACTACATACTGATATACACCTGAACATCAGCAGGAGAGGACTCTTTAAAGTAGAGACACTACATACTGATATACACGTGAACATCAGCGGGAGAGGACTCTTTAAAGTAGAGACACTACATACTGATATACACCTGAACATCAGCAGGAGAGGACTCTTTAAAGTAGAGATACTACACACTGATATACACCTGAACATCAGCAGGAGAGGACTCTTTAAAGTAGAGACACTACATACTGATATACACCTGAACATCAGCAGGAGAGGACTCTTTAAAGTAGAGACACTACATACTGATATACACCTGAACATCAGCAGGAGAGGACTCTTTAAAGTAGAGACACTACATACTGATATACACCTGAACATCAGCAGGAGAGGACTCTTTAAAGTAGAGACACTACATACTGATATACACCTGAACACCAGCTGGAGAGGACTCTTTAAAGTAGAGACACTACATACTGATATACACCTGAACATCAGCAGGAGAGGACTCTTTAAAGTAGAGACACTACATACTGATATACACCTGAACATCAGCAGGAGAGGACTCTTTAAAGTAGAGACACTACATACTGATATACACCTGAACATCAGCAGGAGAGGACTCTTTAAAGTAGAGACACTACATACTGATATACACCTGAACACCAGCTGGAGAGGACTCTTTAAGTAGAGACACTACATACTGATATACACCTGAACATCAGCAGGAGAGGACTCTTTAAAGTAGAGACACTACATACTGATATACACCTGAACAACAGCAGGAGAGGACTCTTTAAAGTAGAGACACTACATACTGATATACACCTGAACATCAGCAGGAGAGGACTCTTTAAAGTAGAGACACTACATACTGATATACACCTGAACATCAGCAGGAGAGGACTCTTTAAAGTAGAGACACTACATACTGATATACACCTGAACATCAGCTGGAGAGGACTCTTTAAAGTAGAGACACTACATACTGATATACACCTGAACATCAGCAGGAGAGGACTCTTTAAAGTAGAGACACTACATACTGATATACACCTGAACATCAGCAGGAGAGGACTCTTTAAAAAGTTCTCATCAAGGAGAAGTTAATTCTCTTTTGGTCAACAGGATTTGTAAAAAAACTACTGGTCTTGGTTTTTCTATACTTTAATATGATAAACTCAAAGAAAAGCAGGAAGTCTAAATATTTGAGGCTGAAAGCAGCATTTTTTTTATTAAATGTAATTAAAGAATTAATCAAGTATTAAAAAACGTCTCATTTAGATAGGAACTTTATATTTATATTATACAGGAAAAAGGCTGAATATGTAGCGTTGTTTGGCATTAGCATGTTAGCTCTTTACAAGTGAATGTGTGAAAATAATTTAAAGCAAATGTTCAGACATGCAAAGTAATTTAGATGTTTTAGAGGGTTATTCCTTTAAAGATCGACCACCTGTGGCCATGCTAGTCCTACTTAAGAGTAGCTCAAACAAACACCAGCGATATGCTTTAAACTCAGTCTGTCACTAGTCAGATGAAAAATATCCGACTACATTAGGGTCTTAGCGTTAAATTGGCTTCTTTGTAGAAACTGTCAGAGGTACCGTGTCTCTATAATGAAGCCACATTTAGTAAAGCACTCAGGAACGTGACTGCATTAATGCTTGAGTCGTAATTAGACAAAAATTCAAAGTGACTCAAACATCGCTCTAAAGCAGGGGTGTCAAACTCAAGGCCCGGGGGCCAAATCCGGCCCGCGACTTCATTTTATGTGGCCCCACAAGAGCTTGCAAAGAATATAATATGTTTGTTATACGGTTACATGGCGATTTACAGAAGCACAATGCATCTCAAATTAGACTTTTTTTTCTCAGAATTTGACTTTTTTTCTTCTAAATATAATTTTCTTTCAGAATTTGCCATTTCTCAGATTTTCAAAATGTTACTTTTTTTCAAAATGTCACTTTATTTTGCATTTCTTTTAAAAATCATTTTGTGACATTCTCCCTGAAGAGACTTGTAATTATTTGCCCTAGACTTCTGCTTTCAGACGTAGTTAATTATGAAGTTATTACCCTATCCGATAATAATCCAATCATGTAATATAATACATTATTTTAAATATATTAAATATTTATATATGTATTTTTATATAGTCTTAAAGTTACAACCGGCCCTTTGAGTGCAACCTTAATGCGAATGTGGCCCGAGATGAAAATGAGTTTGACACCCCTGCTCTAATGGGTCTGCCGGTCTAAAGCAAGCTTCACGTTGCTGAAAGTTCATTTTAAAAACCACACTGACACAAAGTGAAACCGCCTGAAAAACACACACATGTGCCAACTTTGAAAAATGGTTAGCAGTAGCGTAAAGCTAATGGTAGCAGAATCAAACACGCAGTGATGAATGATCTGACAGCAAATGGGTTGTGATTGAGGCATGTTTGACTTGTTATCTGCTAATAAATGATCACTTTGTATAGAGTGGAGGCTAATGTTAACTCATGTTAACTAATATTGACATTTTGATGAACCCTGGCAGCCTTTTAGTTCGTGCACTGGGCTGAAACTGTTTTCTGGAACCAGTGAAGAGGGCAGGGCCTTTTGTGCTTCTTGCGATTGATTAATGGATAAATAAAGTGGTGAATGCCTTCATACACAGTCTTCAAATGAAACTAAATCGATTGAGGATACCAGAATGAATTTGCTATTGCAGAAAATCCTTTAATGTAATCATTTGCTGATGGACAAGATGCTGTATATTCATTAGTGTGTGTAACGCAGTGTCTGGATCAGTGCCTTCTGCTGATCTGCCAAGACAAGCCAGCCAGTCAGTCAGTCAGTGCCCTCCTCCCTCCATAAATCACTCCTGGTGTAAACATAATGCTCGTTGAACCCACATCAACACTTTGAAATGTAGAGACACTCGCTTTACACATGTGTGGGTGTGTCAATAACAGTTCTCAGCTGCCCATTAACAAATGTGAAGTACGAGGTGATGAATTTTAAAACTCAAATCTGACAGCGGTGATGCTGCTGCGAACACAACGGTGATCATTTGACTTAAACGCAAATGGCTCCGTCAGAGTCACAAACCCTGTATGAAAAGCAGCTATCTCAATAACCAAATGTTCACCACATCCTCTTCAATCAAGCTGCACGCCTAAAAGCTGAAGAGACTCATCCAGGCCCCAAGAGCTGCAGCAGCAGGGACAAAAGGATGTGCAATTATGTGTAGATGTTAGAGGGGGGAGTGTATTATTTAAATCAGATTTGAGCTGTAGTCTGGTCTAATGGCCTAGTCATGCTCTTGCTAAACAGGGGGTTCGGCTCCAGAGCTGCACATATTGATGGTGCAGCTGCATGTCAGCCTCAATAAATGTGTTGCACATGATACATAAAACATATCCAGGATCAGACTGATTGCTTGGGAGCAAATGGAGACTGTTTGGCAGAACATTTTGCAACAGACAGCAAATATAGGACATCAGTAAGGCGTGTATGATGAAAGGAAATGACAATATTCTGCACCACAATCTGCTGTTGTTAAGGCTAACACTAGATGAACTTATTGGTGTGTTGATGGGGTAAATAAGCATGCAGATGAAGTAGTTTTGGTGACATCATGAAGCCAAGGAGCTGCAAAAACCTGACAAAAGCTCCACAGTCACATTTAGCATATATAGTAAGTCACAGGTTTGAGAGGAAGCACGCCTCCACCTCCCTATAAGGCTGCATAGCATGCACATAACATGCATCCATTACACACACACAGCACAACAACACAATAAGCTCTGAGGAGATGTGCTTACCTGGGCTCAGGCAGGATGATTTTCTTGCTCGCTCGGGCCGCAGGAGTAGATTTGCTCTTCTCCATCGCCATCAAATAACTGACATCAGCGAGAACTGCTTCGAGGTCCGCCATCTTTCGACCCTGGGACGACCAAATCAATAAAATAACCGGGCTGGGGATGGTTTTATTATATTATGGGATTAAAAAAAACAATGTCCTCCTCCAGGTTTGAGCAACATCAAGCGCCAAGGTGCGTGACAGGGCCAGAGTGACCATCCGCTGCAATGGTGTCGTTGTCTGTCCGCCTCAAACTACCATCATTGTGGCAGAAAAAAGGAAATTCAGGAGGGGAGACATTGGGTGACTCCTCGAGAAATATATACAGTCAGTAGGGCCGCGAGATCAGCGTCTTTGTAATCCCATTTAGTGCAGAAAAATGCAGGTTTCTCACGAGAAAATAATGCACAGATCTGTCCCCTTGCTCGCTTTATAGTAATGTCAGATGCACCAGATGCTGGATGTGGAGACAGCTGTCAAATCCTACAGGTCTCTGGGGACTTTCCTCCTGGAAATCAGTCCAAAAACGACTGGTTTGTCTCCAGTGAGGCATGGGTTTCAGGGCTTCTTTTCCCCTGAAAACGTAAACACTCTGCTGTCGAGAAAAAGGAAAAAAAATCTAATTTTGGCTGCAGAGTGGAAATGTGACTGGCTTCTTCTGTGTGTGTCTCCAGAAAAGCAGTAATAAAACAGCGACACGTGTAGTTCTCAGTAATGGAAGGAATAAAAGAGGGAGGGTGGAATTGTCAAGGCTGTTACTTTGTCCTTAATATCTCAGCTGGTTAAAAAAAAATTGCAAATATTTGCACAAAAATATGTTGTTTATGTTGCTGCCTGCCTGGCTTCCTGTCTTCCTTTAAATCAATCACACACAAAAATGTCGCCCGAAAAGACGTCATTAAACACTTTAAGGAGGATTAAGACAAGCTAAACGGATGTAATCAACTAATCACAAATCCACGAAGCTAACTTGTTTTACCCTGCTGGGCTAATATCGATATTTTTGGTGCTCAGTTTAGTTAGCCAAGGTGCTAGTTAGCAAAACGCTAACAGTGGGCTAACTGATCGGGTGATTTTTACCTAGCGAACGTTAGCTATTTATACATAAAATATAAAATACCCCAGTACAGTCAGTCCAAAAACAACTGTTCTCCATGGGTTACAGGGCTTTCCCCCCTGAAAACGTAAACACTCTTGCCTTCCAGAAAGGGAAAACAATCCACTAATCAGAAGCCAAATCCACGAAGCTAACTTGTTTTAGCCTGCTGGGCTAATATCGATATTTTGGGTGCTAGTGCTAGTTAGCAAAGTGCTAACCGCCAGCAGGGATATCGTGGTATTGAGCGACCAAACGTTAGCATCAGTTGCTAACAAGCTAATAAGCCAACGGCTGAGCTCCTGTTAGGGGAAGTCTTGCAGCAAACAGATGAAAAAATGACACAAATAGTCCCAAAAAAGGCCTAATAACAATGAGAAAATCGCACAATATAATCCATAGTTTGTCCGTTGAGTTACCCCGACTGTTAGCGGGGGACCTCCTCTCCTGGAGACCCAAAGCGAGCTGCTGGTGACGCTGATGGCGGAGGAGGGGGAGGGAGCGCCGGGAGATGGAGATCCGGCGGGTGGTACACTTTTTCGGCGTAAACTGCTTTTAAATGCCAAGACAACACATTTAACCACCATGTGTTGTGGTAACAAGTCCGACAATAACTAACACAACACGGTGCCGGTGGTGTGTTTCTCGTAAATCAACCACAAAATCGCACAAGGAGCCGAACGTTCCCACCGACTCCTGCCTGTGAGACTATCCGCTTTAGAGAGCTCAATCTCCGGCTGAGTAGAGAGCGTCCGCCCGGTGTCTCTCCCGGAGCTTCTGTCAACTGATACTAGATCCACTGTTTTCTGTTAGGCTGTTCGCGTCCCAGCTCCAATATGGCACATGTTTTCAGCTGAAGTGCCCCCTTCTTCGGTGTATTTTTCAGTGTTTTTCTGCACAGAGGCACTGCTTGCTTTGTGGTCCAACTTCCTCCCACTGCGGCGGGGAGAGGCTCGTAAAACCCGGAGCGGACCACAGGGACTTAATTTATATGTACATATAAATATGTCACAAACACTACATATTAGTATATATTCAGCAGAAATGAAAGCATGCATTAATATATATTTATTATCATAGCTGGAGACTTCCTCTTTTTACTCATTCATGTATATATTTTCTGTTTATTTTATATTATATTATTCAATCTTTTTGATATGTTAATGCCCGAATATATTGCTGCTGTCAAGAAAGATTTTCCCAAATATGGATGAATAAAGAATCCATCTATCTTTCCATTTACGACCTTGCAGAAATAGCCCACATATTTCCCAGAAAACATTAATTTGGTTATGAAAGTGAAAGCTACAGCCTCTCAATATCATCCCTTTTATAATCCCTAGACAGTATTTAAAGCGTTGTTTTTCACATAACAGTTTCAAAAATCCTCTGATAATTAATTTAACAGATCGGTGAATTGTTTTCTAGGAGTTTTGGTGGAAACATAGCACCGTTTCCTGGACAGCACTGGTAATGCTGGAGTTGAAACATATTTTTTTCTAACAGATCTGCATGAAAAAGTGTGTTTATATCCATCAGTTTATGATGTTATGAAGCAGAGAAAGCATACATCTGCATATTTGAGGAGTTGGAACCTCATTCTCTTCGAATAGCTTTAGAGATTTAATATCATAGTTGGAGACTTCCCCTTTTTCACATTCAGACCATTGTTATTTACGACTGGCTTACCAGAAATAGCCCACATATTTCCCGGACAACAGCTCTGTAAATTGTTTTCTGTGAGTTTTGGTGGAAACATAGCACAGTTTCCTGGAAAGCACTGGTAATGCTGGAAGAAGTACTCAGATCTTGTACTTGAGTAAAAGTAGAAGTACTCAGATCTTGTTCTTGAGTAAAAGTAGAAGTACTCAGATCTTGTTCTTGAGTAAAAGTAGAAGTACTCAGATCTTGTTCTTGAGTAAAAGTAGAAGTACTCAGATCTTGTACTTGAGTAAAAGTAGAAGTACTCAGATCTTGTACTTGAGTAAAAGTAGAAGTACTCAGATCTTGTACTTGAGTAAAAGTAGAAGTACTCAGATCTTGTACTTGAGTAAAAGTAGAAGTACTCAGATCTTGTACTTGAGTAAAAGTAGAAGTATTCAGATCTTGTACTTGAGTAAAAGTAGAAGTACTCAGATCTTGTACTTGAGTAAAAGTAGAAGTACTCAGGTCTTGTACTTGAGTAAAGTAGAAGTACCAGAGTGTAGGAATACTCTGTTTCAGTAAAATGTTACTCAAGTAAAAGTAGAAAAGTATTATCACCAAAATATAGTTAAAGTACCAAAGGTAAAATGTGCAGATTGATTCAATAAAGTGAATTTAATCTAACCTAGGACAGCAGGTAAAGACCATCGTGTGATTCTGGATTAAATGTTGTGATGTGAAACCTCATGCAACCCGAGCCTTTCCCCACTTCCTGTTCTAACGCTCTTCCGGTTTAGCTCGAGCAGCTCTGTAATCGGATGGTTTTACTGAACCACATCCATCCTCTGTTAGTGACAGGAGCTTAGAGACAATGACCAAGACTTCAATACATCCACAAGCTACCCTGCAGTACACAAAGTCATTCAAACTAGCTTTGAGAACACTTTCATGATCAATCATTATAAAACATATCATATATATTATTCTGAAATGGACCAATCTGCACAATCACTACTTTTACTGTCGCTACTTTCACTATATTTTGATGAGAATACTTTTCTACTTTTACTTGAGGAACATTTTGAATGCAGGACTTTTACTGTAACAGAGTATTCCTACACTCTGGTACTTCTACTTTTACTGAAGTACAATATCTGAGTACTTCTACTTTTACTCAAGTACAAGATCTGAATACTTCTACTTTTACTCAAGTACAAGATCTGAGTACTTCTACTTTTACTCAAGTACAAGATCTGAATACTTCTACTTTTACTCAAGTACAAGATCTGAGTACTTCTCCTTTTACCCAAGTACAGGATCTGTGTACTTCTACTTTTCAACTGTTACTCAAGTACAAGATCTGTGTACTTCTACTTTTCAACTTTTACTCAAGTACAAGAACTGAATACTTCTACTTTGACTCAAGTACAAGACCTGAATACTTCTACTTTTACCCAATTACAAGATCTGAGTACTTCTACTTTTACTCAAATACAAGATCTGAATACTTCTACTTTTACTCAAGTACAAGATCTGAGTACTTCTACTTTTCAACTTTTACTCAAGTACAAGATCTGTGTACTTCTACTTTTACTCAAGTACAAGATCTGAATACTTCTACTTTTACTCAAATACAAGATCTGAATACTTCTACTTTTACTCAAGTACAGGATCTGTGTACTTCTACTTTTCAACTTTTACTCAAGTACAAGATCTGAGTACTTCTACTTTTACTCAAGTACAAGATCTGAATACTTCTACTTTTACTCAAATACAAGATCTGAATACTTCTACTTTTACTCAAGTACAGGATCTGTGTACTTCTACTTTTCAACTTTTACTCAAGTACAAGATCTGTGTACTTCTACTTTTCAACTTTTACTCAAGTACAAGAACTGAATACTTCTACTTTGACTCAAGTACAAGACCTGAGTACTTCTACTTTTACCCAATTACAAGACCTGAATACTTATACTTTTACTCAAGTACAAGACCTAAGTACTCCTCCCTCTTCTGAATACAGTATGTTGAATGTATACAGTAGTATGAGGTGAACATATGAGAAAGAAAGCAGACTCAGAGGGGGCAGTGTTTGTGGTTTTAAGAAATACATTTTATTGATTAGCAGGGGTTAGAGGTCAGTGGTCACAGGTGGTGAGGTTACTGCTGGATGCGGCGGATGGACTGGATCTGGGGGGTCTGGCAGTGGGATCCGAACTCTCTGAAGTGCTTGAAATCTCCACAGTGACGGTCACACTCCATGATGTACTGGTATCCACGGTAACCGGGGTACTGGTAGCACACGAAGCTGTGAGAGAGAGGGAGAGAGAAGGGAGGAGGGTTAAATGGTGCAAGAGAGGGTGTTGTGAAACCAGCGGTATTTTTAAACTGCAGAAAAAATGATATGTGGTTTGGAGATACTAAAATGTGGACATGAACAATATAGAGCGCCAACAACATGGAGGGGATGGAGAGAAAATATGTAAATGTATGTTTTTATGTAAAAATTGTAAAATATGGATAGGAAATATATAAATTATGATAGGAAATGGACTAATTCTGTTAGGAAATTGTGGAAGGTAAATAGACAAATGGAGATAGAAAGTATAAATATGTGGACAAGAAATAGTGAAATGTTGAAAGTAATGACAGGAACTTGGATAAAACATGTATATATGTGCGTAGTAACTGTATATATGTGCGTAGTAACTGTATATATATGCGTAGTAACTGTATATATGTGTAAAAGAGAGTGACTCACGCTCCAGACTGGGTCTTCAGGGACCCCACCTCGTTGTTGCACCAGCCCATGGCCTGCAGGGAGGGGTAGTCGTCGCTCAGCTCGCCCTTACGCCCCAGGAAGTTCTCACGCTCAAAGATAGTCATACGACACTCTCTGTGGTTCTGCAGGGGGGGGAGGGGGGGGGGGGGGAACACAATGCATCTCTGTCAGTTTCCGGTCAAACACACACACACACACACACTGCGTACATTCCTGCAGAGCTGCACTGCTCAAAGTAAAGTGCATTTAAGTTCCTTCTACTTCAGTTCAGTGAGAAACTTGTTATTTGACTGACTTTTTATTTGTGTTGTAGTATTTAAAGATAGTATTTCATCATTTGTTCTTTTAATTCTTCCACTTCTGCTACTATTATATGTTCAAATATGACTTGGAACTGAATCTCTCTGTAGAAAAAGTAGGAATGAATGAGATTGTCGAGCTTTCTCCTCTGTTCCCTTTAGAGTGCATATTACTCACAGCGCAGGCGATGGGTCTGAAGGAGGTCATCCTCTCGATGTGGTAGGCGTTGCTGCCTCCGAAGGCGTCGCACTGAGGGTACTCTCCTCTCTCCAGGACAAACTGCTGCCCCTGGTAGGAGGCATGCTCGTAGCCCACCCAGCTGCGGAGGGAACATTCATTATTAATACAGTATCCTGTGTTTGTGAAATGGGTTTTTAGTAGGAGAGAATGGGTCCTTTGGAGAGTATTTTAAGCTTATTCTGTACATTGAAACTGTAAAACTGATCATTTTCTTATGTGTAAAGTAACGTTTGTTCTATGAAATATCAGAGGATAGTGAACATGTGTATCTGAGTTTCTGAAAGTCCATTGAAATGTGGTTTTTTCTGTTAAAAACTGTCATATAAAACTTGGAAAAGCTGCGAATATCAATTTTTCAGAGCATCTTCTGACAATTTTGCTTTAAAAATGCACTTAAATGAGGATTTTTTAATAAATATTTGTTGAGTATTTAACTGTCCATCCACTTATCAAAGGTGGTTTTTATTTTGAGTTGATGTTTGTACTCACGCTCCGCTCTCCACTCTCATGGAGCGCACGGTCTCGAAGCCGAACTCCATCACGTTGCAACACTCGGAGGTGAACTCGTGGCGGCGGCCCTGGAAGCACTCCTCGTCGAACACAATGATCTGCAGGCGAGAAAACAGCCATTAAAACCACTAAAATGACTATTCAATGCAATCAAAGGTGACTTAAAGTCATTACATTGAGTTAGCTGTGACCAAAGTGGGAGACATGGTTTTATTTCACCTGAGAATATGATAACGAAGTGTCTATGCATGCTTCTTAGTTAACATGAAGCTGTCTTCGGCTCCTTTCTGCTGTGACAAAGGACGAATACAGTTCTTCTGATTCTGACTCTGACTCTGACAGCATCTCTGTTTAAGCTTTTCATTTGAAAGTTGTGTCCAAAGAGGAGATGAATGTGTGTTTCCATCGGCAGACTCACCTTCCAGTGGCCGGAGAACTTGGTGCAGTGATGAGTCATCTTGTCTGAAAGGAGAACACAAAGACCTTGGAATAGAAATGACAACGGACACGAGGACAGCTAGGACTGTGTGCATGAGCCATGCTAAACAAGCGTTCATTATCTAAAGTTAAACATCATTCAGCTGACAAAGACATCCGCAGATTAGGGAGTTAAACCATGCAGAAAGTGGGATTAGAGCCATAAAGAAACGGCAACTTTAGTGCACATTAAAACCCTGGACTACATGCTGAACAATGACATGAAATAAAATCTGTCTACACAACCACAGTGTCAATCTGTGCTAACAAGCCTGCCATACAGCGTGTTAAATGCAACAACAAGTGTGTTTTCTATTTATAAAAGCACCACAAATTCAGCTTTGAATTCAGAAGCCTAAATGACTTCTTTCTGCCACCATTGCTATCTTTCTTTACGGCACATTAACTCACTGTGTTTCACCTCACCGCCTACCGAGCTACGAACTGACATGAAATCCAAAATCTGTCCACACAACTTTAGTGTTAATTTAAGCAAAAGCAAGCCTGTTTATAAAACATTTTAAATGTCCTATGAAACAACAAGAGTGGGTTTCTTTTAGAAAAACACCACAAAGTCAGCTTGAAATCGTCCAAATGTAATTTCTAGACACAATTAAAGAGAGTAGGGGAAGCCAGAGGCCTATTTTCTGCCACAATTTCTCTATTTCTCTCCACCTTTTTCTACACTGTGTAGAAGTCCCAATCTGTCTAAACAACTTTAGTGTTAATCTGAGTAAAAACAAGCCTGTTATAAAACATTTTAAATGTCCTATGAAACAACAAGAGTGTGTGTTTTTTAGAAAAACACCACAAAGTCAGCTTGAAATCGTCCAAATGTAATTTCTAGACACAAGTACAGAGTGTCAGAGAAGCCAGAAGCCTATTTCTCTATCTTTCTGTCTCTGTTTCCTCCTGTCCTCCACCCTGTTTCACCGCCTCTGGGCCCCGTGGATCGGACCCTGTTTTGGGGCATGTGGGGGTCTGTCAGCTGGGACTCACCGTTGGTTTGGTGCTGCTGGGACGTCCTGATGTGAATGTGAGATGTTCATGGGAGCCCCCACCCTTTTAAAGCCTCCCCTGGCAGGCGGCCATGCTGAAACCCCCGGCTCAGCATCAGGGGAGGGGCTTCCGCTTTGTGCCCCCCCCCACCCCGAAACAAAGAGAGGTTAATCTGTGCAGAAGTGCAGACACCACAGTAAAACACACAGGGGACGGACGCCAGACACATGAGGGTCCGACTATCATTATTATATATATATGTTATTTACGAGGGGGTTTCTTCTTTGGAAATGTCAACAAATATCTTTTTAAAAGTACTAAGAAATACACATAGTCACTTTATTATTGTATGCGGGCAAAAAACATCACATTTCTGTTAATTTGGAAACAGAAACCAAACACTTCATGTCATTTTTTATTATAAAATTAGTTAAATACATTTTTTTTTAAATGAGAGATTGTTGTTATTTTAATAAAGTTAGATTTAAGAAAAAATAATGAAGTTCAAATGTCTCCAGACACCACAGTAATCGGGACACCAGACACATGAGAGTCTAACTATTATCGTTATTAATAATATATTATTCATCTTAATTAACGAGGGGGATTCTTCTATTGAAATGTCAACAAATATTTTTTTAAAGTACAAAGAAATACAAATATACTCACTTTATTTTAAATGATCTCACCACAGTAAAACACACAGGGACGGGAGGACGGAGGGACACCAGACACATGAGGGTCTAACTATCATCATTATATATATATATATATGTTATTTATCTTAATTAATCAACAGGATTCTTCTATGGAAATGTAAAAAAACATATTTTTAAAAAGCACTAAGAAGAAGTTTTTAATTAATATATTTACACTGTAGCTAATGAGCAAATGACTATAAAGCCTTGAAACTTGAAACTTGAAAAAACTATTATCATTATTATTAAATATATATATTATTTATCTTAATTAACCGAGGGGGATTCTCTATGCAAATGTCAAAAAATATAAATAAATGTGATTCACTCAGACTTCGGAGGGACACCAGACACATGAGGGTCAAACTATTATCATTATATATATAATGCTATTTATCTTAATTAAACAAGGAGGTTTCTTCTTTGGAAATGTGAAAAAATCAATAAAAAATGTATGTTCCCAGACGTCAGAAATACAAATAAAGTCACTTTATTTTTAAAATATTTTTTAAAAAAACATCCAATTTCTGTTCAAACAGAAACCAAACACTTTTTCTCATTTTTATCTTAACATTTGTTAAATACATTTAAAAAATGAGAGATTGTTGTTTATTAGGGACACCAGACACATGAGAGTCTATTAC
>JAAOOA010000088.1:80000-100000 GCA_012861695.1 Trematomus loennbergii
TTTTGGGAGATTGAAATACCCATTTTGAAATGCATTGGTTAAAGTAGAGAAAACTGAGAGAAAAAGACATATATTTGGAGATTGACATCGTTTTCTATTCAATAATCGAGTCTTTTAGACGCATTAAAGCTTTCCATTGTTTGATATTGCATGGATTAGTTACCTTTCATTCAAAGGAATGAATGCAGCATAAACCAATCACTGACTGCCCTTCTCTATCTCTCTGGTTGTATAACTGTTCCCTGCTGTTCCCTGTGTGCAGATGATGATGTTCGACCAGGAGAACTTCCAGGGAAAGATGATCGAGGTCCAGAATGAGTGTATGAACGTGTGTGACCGTGGCATGGATAGAGTGCGTAGTATCATTGTGGAGTGCGGCCCGTAAGTGGACACACATTACTGCAGATATATTCTTATATATATATAATATTATCCCCTCTAATTGTGCTCTCCTCTCCTCTCCTCCCTCACCCTCCAGCTTTGTTGCATTTGAGCAGACTAACTTCCGTGGGGAGATGTTCATCCTGGAGAAGGGAGAGTATCCTCGCTGGGACACCTGGAGCAACTCCTACCGCAGTGACTGCCTCATGTCCCTCAGGCCCGTCCGCATGGTACGCTCTAATGAGACGATTTCATACATATATAAACACGACAGCATTATCCTACATTTAATAAGATCATTATACAACAACCTGGAGCAAGTCCTAGCGCAGAGACTGCCTCATGTCCCTCAGGCCCGTCCGCATATACGCTCTAATAAGACGATTTAAAATATATATATAAACACAACAGCATCCTACATTTAATAAGATCATTACGTAAAAACCTGGAGCAACTCCTCCCACTGCCTTATGTCCCTGAGACCCATCGGCATGGTAGGTTCATTATATACTGCATTATCTAACATTATATGACATCATTATTGAGAAATAACCCTGTAAATAACTCTAACTAGACGGCATCATCTTAAGATGCAAGCTAAATGAAATGCTACCTTTGTTGGTGAACTTTAATACGAATAGTTCTATGAAACGAACAAAGATAAGGACCTGAACACGATTTAAATTCTTATAAAACACCAGAAATCTGAGGACATGACACATATTTAAATAGTAGAATAAGAAAAAGTAGAATAGAAACTACAAAGACATTCAGTTTACTATCATATATACGATTTAGGAAGTTAGAACTGGATATTTTGGGGATATTTTGCTTTAAAAAGTGACTCAAACTTCCTATTCGCTATGATTTCCCTCTCTTTGATCAGCCTTATCACCCATACATAATGTACTGTAACATGACCCCCTGATCCCCCCCCTGCAGGACAGCATGGAGCACAAGATCTGCCTCTACGAGCTCTCCGACTTCAAGGGCAACAAGATGGAGATCCAGGAGGATGATGTTCCCACCCTGTGGGCGCATGGGTTCTGTGACAGAGTGGGCAGCGTGAGGGTTCCTGGAGGATCGTGAGTACACATCATATACTTTTATAGATTATAGTTCCTATTCAGACACCTAGAGGAAACCTAGAAGCTCCTAAAGGTGCAATAAGATGTCCTCAAAACAATTATAAAGAAAACGGAGAGAACACTGAGAGAAAAAGACAGATTTTTAGTCCCACCTGTTGGAAACAACCTGCTTTGATAAACGATCTGATCTATTTAAAGGGCCAGTTACACACATATCCTCACATGCAGCAAGGCAGAGAGATTTAGATTTACGTTTTTGAAATGCATTGATTAAAGTAGAGAAAAAACTCCTGAAGGACCTCTTTAAAGACCCCTGGAAACTCCTCACGGACCCATAGAATCACTTCAAAGACCCCTAGAACCTCCTCAACAGCCATTCAAATTATCTTAGGGACCCGTAGAACCTCCTCAATGAAAACCAAACCTCTGAATGGACTTCTAAACACTTATGTATAACTAAGGACCTCTTAAAAAAAACCTGGAACCTCCTCAGCAGATGCTGAAACTGCTTTAGGGACCCTAACCCTAACCTAACCCTAACCCTAACCCTAGAACCTCCTCAATGAAACCCAAACCTCTGAATGGACTTCTAAACCCTTATATATGACTAATAACATCCGTTGGTTTCTTAAAACTCTTAAAGGACATTTTAAAAACTACTGGAACCTCCTCAGCACACACTAAACCTGCTTCAAAGACCCCTCGAACCTCCTCAACAGCCACTTAAATCATCTTAGGGACCCGTTGAATCTCCTCGATGACCAAAACCCCACTGGTCTTCTCAGAACTCCTTAAAAGATCATCTTAGGGACTCCTAGAATCTCTTCAATGAAATCTAAACCTCTGAATGGACTTCTAAACACTTATATATGACTAAGGACCTCTTAAAAAGACCCCTGGAACCTTCTCAGCACACAATAAATCTGCATTGTGGACCCTCAGAACCTCCTAAAGAACCCTTAAGTGTACTCCTGTACCACCACTTTAACATCATATAATCAAACCAATGAGTTTAAGCATGATACAGTTGACAATTGACCCTTGACTAACCCTCCTCCCTCTCCATCTTCCCTCCCAGTTGGGTGGGTTACCAGTACCCCGGATACAGGGGCTACCAGTACCTGTTTGAGTGCGGAGACTACAGACACTACAACGATTTCAGCGCCTACCAGCCTCAGATGCAGTCCATGCGTCGCATCAGAGACATGCAGTTCCACCAGAGAGGCTGCTTCACCTTCACCGCCGCCACCACCAAGTAAATACTGACCCCACCCACCATCTTTAGATCTCCAACCCTTCCCTAAATCTACACCACCATCATGGCTCCATCCCAAAGGAAAGACCGGATGAGAACTCAACATCCACTGACTTTTTATGGTGCTAAAAAATAAACAAGTTTTGAAAAACCTGAAAAGCTCACTGGTTGGATTATCTTTATTTATCTCCAACAGGAACAGTGGGGTTGCTGTTGGAGTTAATGGTGTGTTTGTTGTTTGTTGTGCCCTTAAAGTGAAGTGTGTTTATTTATTTGCACCTCCTACTGGTCGCTATTATATTACAGTTATTATTAGATATCTTAATGGGTTAAAAAATCACATTATACTGTTTTATATTACCTTCAATGTGCAAGGTTATCAATGATACATATACATTTCGAAGCATCATTTTGAGATGACCACATTTAAATCACACACACACACACACACACACACACACACACACACACACACACACACACACACACACACACACACACACACACACACACACACACACGAAAAAGTAAATAATATCATAGTTTTTTGCTTTTAAAAGAGCCACACGTTTGGTTATTTGCTACATTTTTATTTGTTGACCTACATGTTGTACTATTACTTAAGTGAAAGTACCATTACTACAATAAATAATACTCCAGGTATTTATTTCTTAGTTATACCAACAACAAACACAAGGTGGTATAGTAACTGAGACTCCAAGAAAAAGTGGTTTTAATACATTTACTGGTTGCTTTGGGACTTTAACATTTAATTAATAAGTTCAGGTGAATCAAAGACACACATTGAATTGAATCGAGGAGAGAAAACCTAAAAAATATGGTTGAGTTAAGTTTACGTAACGTCATGTTAAACTGGGCCACGTGTTGCCTTCACTGGCCCTCGGAAACTCCATTATCAATGCCCAAGAGAAAAATAACTCAGTTGCCTTGTTGTATTTGTGTTTTTGAACAAGGAAACGACTTTATCTACTCTAAAAACAAAAAAATAACATTGTGAAACACTTTTAAAAGCCTCGTTGGTGACATCTACACAGTTTTGAGGTAGTTAAAGCTTAAACATAAAATAAATCAATGATTAAATACACTTTGACAAATATTTATAGGTTCAGATATCCAACAGCAGTATATAATGTTATTCAAATTAGCTCTACATTGACCAGCTGTGATACAAATACATTAATAATCATAATAGGGAGAAACCACGTACCTCAATTTGCTGTACGATTATGTACATACTTTCGTTCATAATTCTCACCTAACGTTTGCTTCCACCTGCTAGTACTAATAATTCTGACGGCACGTAAAGGCAGCATTGTGTTTCATAACACCTCAGTTAAACTCTGTTCCTGAAGGAGGCATGGCTGCTCTCTTTAAAGCAAGAAAAGGTGAGTAAATGAGGAGAAATATATATAAAAATAACCAACATTACAGGCATAGGCTATGTAATACAATGCTAGCAATGCTACATTAGCTTCGTGTGGAAACTAAGGGAAAAACCATAGAGAAATATCATAGTTAGCTTAGCTTGATATGTAACCAGTGCAAACATGAAGGTCTTATTATGTAATTTAACACTTTATATGATACCTTATTGTCTTATAAATATACATGTGTGTTAGCTTTCGTTACTGACAGAGGAAACGCGTTGTTATAATATGTTAAACATGTTTCTTAGAGTTAGCTTTCGGCTAATTGTAGGGAAGAAGTTAGCAGCTACATGTTAGCTTTCGGCTAATTTAGGTAACAGGTTAGCTATGTTTAATAACATTAATAACAAGTAATGACGTAGTTTAATGAATGGCAAATGTTGTTATTTGACAGATATTCTTGATAGTTTGTGTGTTTCTATAACTGTCAGAGAGATATGAAGGTGACTGAGGATGAGGATAACCTTTCACCTACTTCATGTAAAGCTAGCAGTGGTGCGTTCAAAGACAGAAGGAAGTCTATACAGAATAAGGGAATAAAGGCATGTGTAATTATATGTGAATTATATGGAAGTATTCAGATGATTTACTGAAATAAAATTGCTATTATAAACAATACTGTTACGACAGTAAAGGGACAAAGTGCAACAGAAACAAAAGCATGCTTTAATAAATAGCTAAACAGTAAAACATCATTTAGTATTGTATTTAGTGATGCATTTTCTTCATGCATCTCAAGGTTCAAGGTTCAAGGTTCTTTATTGTCAAACTAACATAGCTACAGAGTAATTATGTAGTTGAAAATCTTATGTCACAGGCTTCTCCAACAATGCAACATAATAATAATACAGATAGTAAGAGCAATACAAAAAGAAAAATAGTTATAAAATAAAGTGATGATGTGGAATAGTGCAGTACGAGTCTATATACAAGTTATTGGAATGATATATATATTTTAGGTATTAGATACATATTACTGAGTAGCAGAAGAATGTCTCTTTCTGTCCCGTCCTCAGCGCTCGGTCTTGAATCAGATTGTAATTGCAATATCACAATAATCACAGTAATCCCAATCATCTATTCTCCACATCGTTCATCCCTGATTGAGATATTCTAACCAATGATCTTTCTATCTCCTCCCTCAGCGCTCGGTCTGTGTCTCTCCTGTCGGAGTTTCTCGGCTCTGGCTGAGCTCCCGGAGACTCACCAGATGCTCCGACAGATCTGCAGAGACTTCGCCGACCGAGAGCTGACCCCCATCGCCGGGAAGCTGGACAAAGAGCATGCTTTCCCTAAAAAACAGGTACAATTGAACTCTTGCACTACTACCGCTCAGGTTGCAGTCGAATTGTCAAAATCTGCTCCAATCTCTTCCTATCCACTATTCCTTGACCTCTGTGTGAAACTATTTCTATTCTATTTTAACATTCATTCATGATCATTACATTTAACACACACACCATGTCCAACAGAGACGTGTGTGTGCAGGTGTATCAGAGAACCAGGTAGAGTGTGAGTTGAATATGTGCAAAGTGTTATTGAAAGTAACTTCCCAAAAATATTTCTTGAGACTTCATTTGAGATGTAAGATCTTCTGGTTTCTGAACATGTTCTGAATGACTGTGAGTAATGTATATGGTAAGGGGGTTATCACATGTTTAAGGTATGTAACATGTTCTTCCTGTGCACGCTGCTGCAGATCCAGGATTTGGGGGCGCTGGGTGTGATGGCCATAGAGGTCCCGGAGGAGCTGGGGGGGGCGGGGATGGACTACCTGGCCTACAGTCTGGCCATGGAGGAGATCAGCCGAGGCTGCGCCAGCACGGGGGTCGTGGTGTCCGTCAATAACGTGAGTGTGTTTTTTATATCAGCTGTTTTTAAAGGTCTCCTATCATGCAAAATGCACTTTTTTTTTTAATACATAATATATGACCCCGGTGTGTCAGGAGACTCACAAAGTGTCCGAAAATAAAACCCTCTCTCTTTTCCTCCGTACCCAAATCTCTAAAAACGGGATTTGCGTCCGATATGACGAATATCGGAAATGTGGGCGGGCTTTACACCCACGGGCCAATCAGAAAAACAAGAGACGTGTTCTGGATGTAATATGGTCTGTGTTTACATTAGCATGCTAACACTCAGAGCTAACCAGAGGAGAGAGAGAGAGGAGAGAGAGAGGAAGAGAGAAGAGAGAGAGAGAGAGAGCGAGAGAAGAGAGAGAGAGAGAGAGAGAGAGAGAGAGCGAGATTAAAATTAAAATTAAAATTAAATAAGCTAATAAACAATAATATTTCGGTGTGTTTCCTCGTCTCTGTACATCGGGCCGATATTAAAGAACGGCACAGAGGAGCAGAAGCAGCAGTGGATCACACCGTTCACCACCGGAGAGAAGGTGGGCTGCTTCGGACTCAGTGAGCCAGGTAAACGGGTCATTCATGATGATGAATAATAATAATAACACTGTTAGTGGTCAAAGGGTGGGTCAAATGGCTTTACAATCAAGTTAACTAAATACATATTGATCCCCCCCTCAGGTAACGGCAGTGATGCGGGCGCTGCCTCCACCGTGGCCCTTCAGGACGGAGAGGACTGGGTTCTGAACGGGACCAAAGCCTGGATCACCAACAGCTGGGACGCCTCGGCCACCATCGTGTTCGCCACCACCGACAAGAAGCTCAAACACAAGGCAAGACACGTCTTACACAAGAGATAAAAGAAGCATTGTGATATCTAGAAACCTGTTTCACATATTTGTGGTGCGTTGTTACTTCCTCTAAGGTGTGTTTTGTTCCGTGTGTTCAGGGTATCAGTGCCTTCCTGATCCCCATGCCTCACCGGTCTCTCTCTGGGAAGAAGGAGGACAAACTGGGCATCCAAAGCGTCGTCCACGGCCAACATCATCATGGAGGACTGCAGGATCCCTCTGGGAAACATGCTGGGGCCAAGAGGGGCCGGGTTCAAGATCGCTATGGTACTTTAATTTCAAAATAAGAGCTGAATCATCCTTCAAAATTCTCTTTTTTTCAAAAAAGAGCTCAATCAACCTCAAAATGCTTTTTTTTTACATTGTCCGATGTACTTGTTTTTCAAAATAAGAGCTCAATCATGCTAAAAATGCCCAATGGAAACACCTTAGCTAAAATGAATAGCTTTGTGGTGGAAACCAAGATCGCCATGGTACTTTAATTTCAAAATAAGAGCTGAATCATCCTTCAAAATTCTCTTTTTTCAAAATAAGAGCTCAAACGACCTCACAAATGCTTTTTTTACTTTTTCAAATGTGCTTTTTTTCAATAAGAGTTGCGTCATCCTTTAAATGATCTTTTCATTTTCTCAAATGTGTTTTTTTTTCTCCAAATAAGAACTCAATCATGCCAGAAATGCACAATGGAAACATGTTAGCTAAAATAAAGTAACTTGGCGGTGGATTTAAGATCGCCAAAGTGCTGTATTTTCAAAATAAGAGCTTAATAACTAACAAATAAGTAAAGGAAGCTCATCAGATAAAATTAAAAGTTGCTTGATCGTGGATTCAAGATCGCTATGGTACTTTATTATCAAAATAAGAGCTCAATCGACCTCAAAATGCTTTTTTTTACATGTCAGATGTACTTGTTTTTCAAAATAAGAGCTCAATCAACCTCAAAATGCTTTTTTTTTACATTGTCAGATGTACTTGTTTTTCAAAATAAGAGCTCAATCAACCTCAAAATGCTTTTTTTTAAACATTGTCCGATGTACTTGTTTTTCAAAATAAGAGCTCAATCATGCTAAGAATGCCCAATGGAACACCCTTAGCTAAAATAAAGTAGCTTGGTGGTGGAAACCAAGATCGCCATGGTACTTATTTTCAAAATAAGAGCTCAATCATTCTTTAAAATTCTCTTTTCACTTTGTCAAATGTGCTTTTTTTTCAAAATAAGAGCTCAATCGACCTCAAAATGCTTCTTTACTTTGCCAATGTACATTTTCTGTGTCTCGCAGCAAACTCTGGACAGCGGGAGGATTGGGATCGCTGCTCAGGCTCTGGGGATCGCTCAGGCGTCTCTGGACTGCGCTGCAGATTACGCTCTCAAACGCGTTGCATTCGGAGCTCCAATCGGAAAGCTGCAGGCCACAGGTGACTGTCGTGCAAACACTCATATAGAACTCTATACTGCAGGGAAAGCTCAAATTAAACTAAGGTGCACTACGACTTGTTTTCTAACTGATAATACTTTGATGTTGCTTATAAACGGGTCTAAAAACACTTTATTGGAGGTAAAACTGACATAATAATAAAGAAACTTTGACTTTAAGGATCTGGAAAGTGATGGTTTTTGTGATAATTGAGTGTTTTCCCTGTAGTTTAAGCTGGCTGACATGGGGGTGGCGTTGGAAAGCGCTCGCCTGCTCACCTGGAAAGCTGCTCTGCTTCGAGACTCAAAGCAACCCTTCACCAAGGTACTCCTTCCTTCTGATTTTAACACGTTTCACTCGGCCTGTCACGATAATTAATTTTGTTGGACGATACATTTTCCCGGAAATTATTGCGATAAACGATAATATTGTCGGCACCGCTGTAAGACATTTTAGACCACTGACATAATGAGCGTGCCTGGCTGTGTGTGAGCCCGCCCGCCCCTCACAGCGCGCCTGGCTGTGTGTGAGCCCCGCCCCTCACAGTGTGCCTGGCTGTGTGTGAGCCCCGCCCCTCACAGTGTGCCTGGCTGTGTGTGAGCCCCACCCCTCACCTCACAGCACGCCTGGCTGTGTGTGAGCCCCGCCCCTCACAGCGAGCATGGCTGTGTGTGAGCCCCGCCCCTCACAGTGTGCCTGGCTGTGTGTGAGCCCCGCCCCTCACAGCGCGCCTGGCTGTGTGTGAGCCCCGCCCCTCACAGTGAGCCTGGCTGTGTGTGAGCCCCGCCCCTCACAGTGTGCCTGGCTGTGTGTGAGCCCCGCCCCTCACAGTGTGCCTGGCTGTGTGTGAGCCCCGCCCCTCACAGTGTGCCTGGCTGTGTGTGAGCCCCGCCCCTCACAGCGCGCCTGGCTGTGTGTGAGCCCCGCCCCTCACAGTGAGCCTGGCTGTGTGTGAGCCCCGCCCCTCACAGTGTGCCTGGCTGTGTGTGCCCCGCCCCTCACAGTGTGCCTGGCTGTGTGTGAGCCCCGCCCCTCACAGCGAGCATGGCTGTGTGTGAGCCCCGCCCCTCACAGCGAGCATGGCTGTGTGTGAGCCCCGCCCCTCACAGCGAGCATGGCTGTGTGTGAGCCCCGCCCCTCACAGCGAGCATGGCTGTGTGTGAGCCCCACCCCTCACAGCGAGCATGGCTGTGTGTGAGCCCCGCCCCTCACAGCGAGCATGGCTGTGTGTGAGCCCCGCCCCTCACAGCGTGCCTGGCTGTGTGTGAGCCCCGCCCCTCACAGCGAGCCTGGCTGTGTGTGAGCCCCGCCCCTCACAGCGAGCATGGCTGTGTGTGAGCCCCGCCCCTCACAGCGAGCCTGGCTGTGTGTGAGCCCCACCCCTCACCTCACAGCGCGCCTGGCTGTGTGTGAGCCCCGCCCCTCACAGTGTGCCTGGCTGTGTGTGAGCCCCGCCCCTCACAGCGTGCCTGGCTGTGTGTGAGCCCCGCCCCTCACAGTGTGCCTGGCTGTGTGTGAGCCCCGCCCCTCACAGCGAGCATGGCTGTGTGTGAGCCCCGCCCTCACAGCTCGCCTGGCTGTGTGTGAGCCCCGCCCCTCACAGCGCGCCTGGCTGTGTGTGAGCCCCGCCCCTCACAGCTCGCCTGGCTGTGTGTGAGCCCCGCCCCTCACAGCGTACATGGCTGTGTGTGAGCCCCGCCCCTCACAGCGTGCCTGGCTAAAATGCTGGTCACATCCTTATGTAAACAAACACGCATGTAAACGGCAATTTATCGAGGTCAGAAAAGTTATCGAGTTCCTTTTTATTTATCGAACGATAAGTCAATTAATTGCTTATCGCGACAGGCCTACGTTTAACATTTCTGCACACGTGTTTACCCTCATTTTTATTTCCTGCAGGAAGCAGCCATGGCTAAACTCGCAGCGTCTGAAGCCGCCACCTTCTGCGCTCATCAGGTAAACAGCGATCCAAACAGAGGGTTAAAACCACAGAACACCCCCTAAAGTTCTTTAAATATCCCGTGTTTGTTTCACTTGAATTCCAGGCGATCCAGGTGTTGGGGGGGATGGGCTACGTGACGGACATGCCGGCGGAGAGGCATTATCGAGACGCTCGCATCACGGAGATCTACGAGGGAACCAGTGAGATCCAGAGACTGGTGATAGCCGGACTAATCTGAAGGAGTACCAGTGACGCGCAACGAAAACTGACAATAACACAGATCTGGAGTCAGATGAGTCGACCTGGAGACATTACCTCATACGTAAAGATGGGGAATGTGAGCTGAGCTGCAGGTTTTATATGTTTGTATCAAAACACTATTAAATGCCGACGTTCAGAGGAGATTCAGATGATTTTACGTGTCAATTAACCCCCATTTTTTCACGTTTCGTGAGAATTAAAGCACTTATTTTTGACTGTAAGCTCAAAAACGTCACTTTTTCTTTGCTTAGAAATAAAAAAAAGAACTCTTATAACTGCGTGAATATTTGGCTTTTAAAGTTAGCTAAAAAATGTCCGACTTTTCTTTGCGTTTTTAATGCATGGCCAGATTTAAGGATCAGTTCATTCACTAATACTTTCTTTCATGCCATGCAGACGGTTTTAGTTTCGTATGTTATTTGTCTCCTTTTCAACAATTAATATCTAAATATTCTGCTTTTAATACAGTAATAATGAGATCATTCAACAAGAATCAAGGGTTTCAAAAATATACAATCACAAATCTGCTTAGTAATAAAAACAACTCTTATAACTGCCTGAATATTCTGGTTTTAAAGTTTCCTTTTTAATGCAAACCGAAGCTGCTAATGGATCATCTGGCCTACTTTTGAGAGACTTTCCATGAAATGTCTACAAATATAGTCCAGAACAACATTAAATAACAGTTTATTATCATTAGAATTTGATAAATAGACACAAGATTAATTGTATTTAAGGTTTTGTGTGAACTGACCCTTAAAATAATCACTTCCGGTGACAGCCAGCAGGGGGCGCTGCAGTGCCTTCATCATTCTTTGACCCACTTTCATCAATTTCCGCAAAATAATCACTTTTTTTTCCAGATTGAAAACATTTGTTGACTTTAGTTTTACTAATTTAATATCCTGAATGTCAGTTAGAGATAAGACTTGAATGATTGTGGTGAATAAAGCCTGATAATTGAAGCATTTTAGGGGATAAATCTGTTATAAAATACAGTTTGTTTGGTTATTTTCACTGTGCCTCAATAACTTGTACATATTATAATGTATTTATGATGTGTGGATGATAATAAAAAACCAATTACAGGATTTAAGGAAGGACATTACTGTTTTTACTGCAGCAGAAACAAATAAAGCAACATTTCCAGTCGATTCAGCAACATTTTGATCATTTTTAACAACTTTAAGTGCTTTTTCATCAGTTTTCAATGAAACTGTGACTTGCAAAAATAGCAAATAAATGTCTTATATTTCATCCTTTAGATTTATCTTTAATGTGTTCATTTTGTTTGCATTTCACCTCCTAGAATATGACGTTTTTCTGTCTTTTTAACCCAAATTTCCTGCAGGTTTGTTTTCACAGTTTCTTCTTATTTATTTTTCCACAAAATTATATTCAAGCCAAGTTATTGGTAGTTAATATAGTTAGTTACTTGCAACCACTCACTCTGCATGCTTAGATAATTTAAAGGTTTGTGTAGATAACCCAATTTGTGTTATGTGAGACTGAAGGAGATGTTGCATTGTTTTGTTGCTTTCGTTGCAGTTTTATATATATCTTAGAATGTAATTTAGGTTAACTTCCTGTTTCATTTGTATGCTTTTATTTTGAAGGCGAGATTACGTGTTTGACAGGAAGTTGTTGTGGCATTAGAAATAACTTGACGGAGAAAGTAATATCTTCTATGTAACGGCGGAGAAGAGAAGAACGGACTGTATGTTTTAATGTTAGCACCCCCCGAAGAGGCTCAAGCTCTTACGTTGGGTCTGGAGTTACAAATAAATTCAAATTCATCAGTAAAGTAAAGTCTACGACCATAATTCGGAGGGAAATGCTACAGTTTGTGTGTCTCTGTATGTGTGTGTGAGAGTTTTCTGTGTGTGTGTACTTATTCTTCTTGTTTACTGATTGCTTCCTGTCAGTGGAGCTGCTGATTGTGCAGAAAGTCATTGTTCAGACTGTGTTGTGTGTGTGTGTGTGTGTGTGTGTGTGACGTTGTTTTCTGGCTCTTGTTTGCTTCCTTATTTCACAAACAAACAAGAGCGCGTGCGAGAGCAGAACATGTGCTTCTGCTGCTGATTGGCTGTTTCCTCGTTATATTTTGGTGCTTTTTTTTTTTATATGAAAGCCCTGACATGCAAGTGATCTTGCAGCTGAAGTCTAATCCTGTTTTCTTTCCAGTGTTTATGACTTAAAGGTCCCACGTCATGGACATTTCTACTGATCATAGTTCCATTGTTGAGGTCTACTAGAATATATTTACATTGTTCAATGTTCCAAACTCACATTGGTTTCTCAAACAGCATCTCTGTATAGTAGTGTATCACTCTCTGTCCTACACGGCTTGTTGGAGCTCCTGCCCCCCCCCCCCCCCCCCCCCCCCGTGAGCCCACTGTGCTCTGATTGGTCAGCTCGCCCACTCTGTTCTGATGAGTCCACCACCGTTACAGCAGAACATCAGTGATTATGTGTTACAATGGCGTTTGTTAGCAACCAGGAAATGACACCAGTAATGACAAACAGATGAGAATGCTGCGTGGGGTCTGGGTGCCAGGCTGTGAGTGTGTGTGTGTGCGGAGATCCGCGGAGCCGTTACGTCACTATGCTCGTTACGTCACTATGCTCGTTACGTCACTATACTCGTTACGTCACTATGCCTGTTACGTCACTATACTCGTTACGTCACTATGCTCGTTACGTCACTATGCTCGTTACGTCACTATGCTCGTTACGTCACTATACTCGTTACGTCACTATGCCTGTTACGTCACTATACTCGTTACGTCACTATGCTCGTTACGTCACTATGCCCGTTACGTCACTATGCTCGTTACGTCACTATGCCCGTTACGTCACTATACTCGTTACGTCACTATTCCCGTTACGTCACTATGCCTGTTACGTCACTATACTCGTTACGTCACTATGCCCGTTACGTCACTATTCCCGTTACGTCACTATGCCTGTTACGTCACTATACTCGTTACGTCACTATGCCCGTTACGTCACTATACTCGTTACGTCACTATGCCTGTTACGTCACTATACTCGTTACGTCACTATTCCCGTTACGTCACTATACTCGTTACGTCACTATTCCCGTTACGTCACTATACTCGTTACGTCACTATGCCTGTTACGTCACTATACTCGTTACGTCACTATTCCGTTACGTCACTATACTCGTTACGTCACTATTCCCGTTACGTCACTATACTCGTTACGTCACTATTCCCGTTACGTCACTATGCCTGTTACGTCACTATACTCGTTACGTCACTATGCCCGTTACGTCACTATTCCCGTTACGTCACTATGCCTGTTACGTCACTATACTCGTTACGTCACTATGCCCGTTACGTCACTATACTCGTTACGTCACTATACCCGTTACGTCACTATACTCGTTACGTCACTATGCCTGTTACGTCACTATACTCGTTACGTCACTGTGCCCGTTACGTCACTATGCCCGTTACGTCACTATACTCGTTACGTCACTATGCTCGTTACGTCACTATGCCCGTTACGTCACTATGCTCGTTACGTCACTATGCCCGTTACGTCACTATACTCGTTACGTCACTATGCCCGTTACGTCACTATACTCGTTACGTCACTATGCCCGTTACGTCACTATGCCCGTTACGTCACTATGCTCGTTACGTCACTATGCCCGTTACGTCACTATGCCCGTTACGTCACTATGCTCGTTACGTCACTATGCCCGTTACGTCACTATGCCCGTTACGTCACTATACTCGTTACGTCACTATGCCCGTTACGTCACTATGCCCGTTACGTCACTATGCCCGGGGGCCAAATCAGGCCCTTGGTGGATTTAATTTCGGCCAGCAGGATAATTTCTAATTACTATTAGATCTGGCCCGCTGGTATATTGCACGCACACCTTCACTCCATCCTGAGGTCTCCTCAGCTCAGAGCCTGACCCCAAACATTGATGACCTTGCACCCAAGATGAGATGCCAAGTATCTGAACTAGCATCACAGAGCAGCACACTGAGTTCACATGGATGTTTCCTTTTCTTGAGACGACAGGGCATGTTTGGTTTTCTCTTTGAGGGAAATAGTTTTCTTGAAGCTGTTGTCGGCCTGTGGAGAAATGTAATCATAAGAAATGACTCTGGAGAAGCTGCAGATAGAGACATAAGAAATGAATGCAACTGATTATTTAATGTTTAATGTTGTTTTTATAGGCAATCATTTAAGCTTTGTTAGTTCCAGGTTTAATATGTGCAATAAGTTCATTTCAATAAGTTCTGCAATAAACATTGAACCAGTCCGGCCCTCGACTTGTACCCATTTTATAATGTTGGCCCACTGTGTGTTTGAGTTTGACCCCCCTGCTCTAAAGGGTTTCCTTGTTATGATTCTATTGAAAGTCCAAATGATCATAATGATTTAAAACCTGCCTAACTCCAAAGTTTGTCCTTTCAAAAGGAAATCTTTTAACAGACTTTTTTTTAATATTTCATATGAATCGTCTTTTTTCAATTTCCTGTTAAGTCGTAAACAAAGGAAACCATTTCACACTTTGAAAATGAATTAGCTCTTGTTTCCTCTTTTGCATCTCATGGCCTCTCATATTTTCAATCATGAAGCCAGTGGGTGTTTCTCAATGTCGAGGACGCTTGCTTGGTAGGACAAGTCCTTCCGAGTCAGGTCCTTCAGAAGCGAGGCAAGAATCCTTCCTAGCCTCGGAAAACGAACAACGGTGGAACAGGCTAACAGGTGTGCAGGTGTGCGTCATATGCGAGGCCCCGCCTTTAATGGAGCGCGATTTCCGCCAAAGATTTTGGAAATCGGTCCGTGCGCAAAGCATTGTGGGGATTTTAAGACCGCGGAGGATACACATGTGCAGCCACGAAATTTCCCGCAACGAAGGGCGCCGGCCTCGGTAGAATTCAAGCATGCTGGACATTGGAACAGTCCTTTGGCGGGACTCGATGATGTAGCATGCTTGAAATAGTGGCTCTGGAGCCTCCTTCCTCGACATTGAGAAACACCCTCTGTCTACACTACCTGGCAAAGTCAACCATTGCATCTTTAAGTAATTGCATATTTATATATCAGATAAACCCAGCATTAAAGAAACAAGTACAGACACTATTTAGCATTTTTCATTTATTAAAAAAAAAAGTATGTTTTATTAAAAATACTTGAGGAAACAGGAAGTAGAAACACTGTACATGTATTTAAAAGTGAATCCCCCTTTAATCACACATCTCACCGCCTGCTGCTCACTGTGGGAACCAGGAGGTAAACGAGTCCACTGGGAGGTGGGGGAGGGGTCTATTAACAACACACACACACACACACACACACACACACACACACACACACACCACACACTGATCCAAGGATTACAGATGAACTCTTTAAGCCTCTCGTTAAGCACTGATTGATTGTGTCCTTGTGTTGAAGCCTTAATGAACTCCTGAGTACATCAGTGAGCTCGTTAAGTCTTAACGAGCTGCAGATTTAACATCATTCTTAAACTTTCACAAACAGATGTGTGTCTCGAAACAAGTCGCCAAAATACAAAAAAACACACTCCCCATTGAAGACAGGACAGCAGACTGAAAACCAACATGTTTACAATTAAAATATGAAATAAATTCAGATTATTTCACTTGGAAAAGTCCTCTCCATTACGGTAAAAAGAAATATAGAGAAATAACCTCGGACACATTTTTAGTTGCAGTTTTATCCCTTTGAGTTTCTTCTCAATCAAACCTGGTTCATTTCCACCAGTTTCATCACTTTGAAAATGAATAAAAAATAACATTTTTAGTCGCATTTCACCAGACATCATTTCAAACATTGAGCAAAGATCCAGGTCGGCTTCAAAGAATAAAAGTGGGTTTCTACGAAGCATTTCTTGTCGAAAAACACCCAAACAAGAAGCTTCTTTTTCAGCTTCAATCCTGTGAAAAAAGGAATTAAAAGTAACGTTTTTTTTTTTAGGTTGACTTACAGAAGCTGTCCAGGGACCACAGAGGACACATGGCCTCTTGTCCCATTACAGGAATGTTGATTAATGTGCGCTGTCCCTGTTAAATACATGAATATAAAAAACTACAACCTTAATAAACTTTAACAGAAGTTTTGGACAACGCTCCAGCTCTGCTCCAAAATAATAAAAAAGTCTCTTTTGTACATAATGCTTCTTCGTTGAGCTGAAGGTAAAAACTCTGGCACTATTGTATTTATTTCATGTCCTATATAGGAGCCTGTGACGGTGACTTCAGATGTTCATTAACATATCTTCACTGAATCTAATGAGAGCCTTGAAACTTGAAACTGGAGGAAACGTCTCAGTTTTAGCTTCACACCGTTAGCTTCACCCGTTAGCTTCACCCGTTAGCTTCACCCGTTAGCTTCGTCTCGCTCAAACAGTCCCCTGAAAGTTCCTCATCCTAGACAAAGAAGTCTAGGATTCCTACAAAGCATTCCTTATCAAAAACACCCAAACAAGAAGCTTCTCTATCAGCTTCAACTCTGGTGAAAAAATTAATTAAAGTAAGCGTGTTCGGTTGCAGCAGACACTACAACCGTTATACACTTTAACAGAAGTGTTGGCAACGCTCAGCTCGTATTCAATATGCTCCTTAGATAACTTTATTTTATTGTATGTTCTCCTCGTAGCGAAGCACCTTGAGATGACGTTGTTTTTAAAGAGTGCTATATAATATAAATGAAATGTATTATTATTACTTCTTAGTTGCAGTTTTAGCCGAAACTATTTCACCCGTTAGCTTCACCTCCGCTCCAAAAGTCCTCCTGAAGTTAAAAACGTTTGCACTATTTCATCTGTTTGATTGTTCTATGTCCTAAATTCATGCTGCTCTGTTGGAGGAGCCTCGGACTTCAGATTGTAATTGCCGTATCTAAACTGAAGCTGCTGTGCTAACGACAATAAAGCCTTGAAACTGGAGGAGACTTCAAGAAACGTCTCAGTTGTAGCTTCACCCGTTAGCTGCATCTCGCTCACAAGTCCCCTAAAGTTCCTCAGACGTAGTGTTTCTTGTCCCCATTGGACCTGAAGCTCCAAAGAATTCCCTTCAAAATAAAAGTGGATTTTTTACAAAGCATTCTTATCAAAAAAACACCCAAACAAGAAGCTTCTCTATCAGCTTCAACCTGGTGAAAAGGGAATTAAAGTAAGTGTGTTAGCTTCATCTCCGCTCCAAAAGTCCCCTAAAGTTCCTCAAACGTAGTGCTTCTTGTCCCCGTTGGAGGTGATGCTCTTGGTGGGGGTGTATTTTATGGGATACCCTCCCCTTGCCCCCGGGAGAAGGAGCAGCACAGCAGCCCCCCCCCCATCAACAATAACGCCGTAGAAGCCCATCCGATATAAATGGCCGCCCCCGATTTCCCTCTTTTTCGACGGAGGAATCTGAGGGTTGTGGAAATCCACGATGATGTTTTGGCCATCCAGCAGAGCGGCACGAGAACAAAGAGCCCGCTGAAGATGTATAAGACCCCCCCGGTGAAAACGATGCGCCCCTTCAGCGCCTCCTCCTGGATGCAGTTGGTACACTGAGCGCCGGCGAGCGTCACCGCTAACGCCAAGACCCCGAAAACAGCCGCGATGACGGTGAGCGCTCGAGCCGTCTGAAGGTCCTGAGACAGAGCCAGCATCTGGGGGAGAAATGGGGAGGGGGAGATTAATTACAGTGTAAAAAAAACAGTTATAGTCTAGTTTCCAGCTCATATGAGACTGAGAGAATAAATGTGCCCATTTTCTGGTAAAACTGCCATCTACGCCCATTAGCCCCAAAATCACTCCATAATGGTCCAAATTGTCTTCATAGGCTTTAATGCAGGGGTGTCAAACTAATTTCATCGCGGGCCACATTCGCATAAAGGTTGCACTCAAAGGGCCGGTTGTAACTATATAAATATACATATCTAAATATATATATATATATAAAATAATGTATTATATTACATTATTGCCTCTGAATTGGATTATTATCGGATAGGATAATAACTTAGTAATTAACTACTCTAAAGCAGAAGTCCAGGGCAAATATTGCAAGTCTCTTCAGTGCGCATGTCACAAAACGAGATGCATTGTGGGACATGTAGTTTATGGGCAACCTGCTTCTGTAAAGTGGCATGTAACCGTATATTAAACGTATTATATTCTTTGCAAGCTCTTGCCGGGCCACAGAAAATGAAGTCGCGGGCCGGATTTGGCCCCCGGGCCTTGAGTTGACACCCCTGCTAATGCAATGTAATGCTAAGTAACGCAACTTTCACATTGCTATTTACCAGCTCAAAGACTTCTATTGTGGAACCCGGAAACAACGTGACTACCCAACGTTTTTGATAGAAATGTATAATACGGGTCTCCAGATTCCAGCCCCCCAAAAAAACAAACAAAAAACAACTGGCGGGCAATTTGCACATTAGCATAAGTTGGGGAAGAATGGGAGGGTGAGTTGTGTTACAGTGTAAAAAATACATCATAGTCTAGTTTCCAGCTCATATGAGACTACTGAGAGTTCAAATGCCATTTTGGATGCCCATTAGCCCCAAAAACCAATCAGAAATGGTCCAAATTGTCAGGCTATAATGCTATGTAATGCTAATTAACGCTTGTTGTCACTGTACAGCATTTTACATTACTTACTGACTGTCTATGTTTCTTGTAGTTATTTAATTGCTCTTTTACTGACCCTAACCAGCACCTGTAGGGGAAGAAATGGTGAGGGTGAGTTGGATTGCCATGTCTAGTTTTCCAGCTCATATCAGCTCACAGAGAATAAAATATGCACATTGTTTTGGTTAAAATGACCATTATGGGACCTGATAATGTCAGAAATGGATTCAGTATCCCCAATAACCCCAAAACCACTTCAAATTGTCCAAATTCAAAAGAATATTCATGGACTTATCCAATTTAATGCTAATTAACGCATTTTACACAGTGCTATTTGCCAGCTCAGAGTCATATGTGAACCCGGAAACGTGAGGACCCCAAAGTTTTATGATTTAAATGTATAGTAGGGTCTCCAGAACATAGAAACTGTCGTATGCTAACCTGCAATGTTGGGTATTTGCAAAAGTTGCATTAATTAGCATTAATATACACAATAGCTAAAAAGCTTGGTCCATTTGGATAATTCTGGAGTGGTTTTGGGGTTATTGAGGATGCTGAATTGCCATTTCTGACTTATCAGGATCTAGAAACCAGAAAGGACCCACATTCCTATGCCTAGTGGGCTTCAGCATCCTCAATAACCGATAAAACCCACTCCAAAATTGTCCAAATTGTCTTCATGGACTATAATGCAAATTATTGGGGGTTATGAGGATGCTGAATTGCCATTTCTAACAATATCAGGATCTAGAAACCCATATTCATACTCAATAACTTCCCAAAAATCGCTCTTAATATTCTGCAAATCTGGGAAATAGAGAAATAAGGAAGTAGGGAAATATAAAAGAGTGTCCAACGCACCGAGTCGTGT